>JAQSVH010000004.1:15140561-15183773 GCA_029448705.1 Adansonia digitata
AATGTCGGCATTGCGACACAACATTTGAACGAAGTTAAAATCAAAAGATTATTCAGACAAGAGAATCCCCGAAATGGACCCTTTTATTCCCTCTTTGAAAGGAAACATTAGTAGTAATAATTAACGATAACAATGTACTGAACTATTAACATGATGCTTTGCCTTTTGGGGGGCCAATGAACTAGAGTTTACGAGAATCCAAGGTTAAGGAATAATTCGACACTTTTGTCCTACTTATTTTTGTTAAAAAATTACATCAATAAACTGATTTTGGGTCAAAACTCCCTTATATATATATGAAGTAAATTTAGAGAAATTGCAAGTTCGAAACTCTATTAACTATAAGCTATTATTTTTTTAAAAAAAGAAAAATAGATTTGTCCATTAGATAGATTACTCATCCATCTAAAATTGGATCAAATTTAAATAAAAAATTTTATAATTTAAATTATTATCATTTAATAAAAAAATTATTTAAATTTAATTATAAAAATACATTAATAATAACATAGTCAACCCCCATGTGAGAGGCCATGTTTTGTTAGGTTCCCTACCCAATTCCCATTGACCTCGACCGCAGTTTTCAAATTAACTATGAGAGGAACACATGCCTGAGATGGCTAGTAGAAAGCTAAACTACTTTGAATTTCATGGTGAACAACTGCAAATTAAAATAATAAAAAGTTTGGCACGCAGTTAGAAATGCAGCAATCTAAAGGAATAATTGTCCCATAAACAAATCTCTAACTTTTGAAATTCATAATTGGTGGCTTTTTCTTATTTTATATAAATTGTTGTCAATTATCTTAACTTAACTTAATATTTGCTTTGGATTCCTTGCAAATTACTAGTAATTTCCACGTTGAAAGAAAATTGCTTTTTTTTTTAAGTAAGATAATATATGACATTGAGATATATTTTTTAAGTAATACAACATGCATTTCGTGAGAATGTGCCATTTTTTCATCTGATTTTTCCATATACTACACTAACTATAGGATGATGTCATTGACAGTATTCAAGTCTAAAAATTTATATATATTGTCAAAGTGTGAAATTTAATTATTTTTATATAAAAAATCGTAAGTTAAAAATAAAAAAATTATAAATATTTATAAATTAATTAAAATAATTTTTAATTCAAATTTTAAATTTTAATCAAAGTCCGGTAACTTTTAAATAACACTTCACCGACATTTCAAGAAAACAAAAAATTTCGGACGTTGTTTCCTTGTAAATTCAAATTCGTTGGTCAAGATTGTTGTCTGCTCTTCAAATTAAATTAAATTATCCAAAATTGGAAAAATCAGCTTTGCTTACCCCTTTGTGTACCCAAAGTCACAACCTACCGCCTAATTGTTACCTATTTTGTCACTGGCAAGAAATTTCATCACGGCCAGTTTCTTGATGATCAGACGTAAATCAAAACTAAACTACAACAATCAAGCCAAGGAAAAATCAAAAATGTTTCCTTGTGTCACAGTCATTATGGTTAGCTGTCATCACACCTTTGCCTTGCCCATATTTCTCTATCAGCTATTCAACTGCGGTATTAAACTTGGAATGGGAACATGTCGAGCTACCCACAAAAGTGGATATTAATTGCGCATTCTCTGGTTTCAACTTTGACATGCACTAAGCTCTACACTTCACTTCACTTGCCTTCTGTCACTTTACCTACCGCTCTGTTCTTACTATCTTCTTCTTCTTGTTCTTCATTTCATTGAAGAAAGAAACGGATATGGGTTGTTTTCTTTGATCTTTTTTCATTATTCTGTTAAAAGAGAGGGAACCCTCCTGGAAGATCTGAGCCTAGGGAAAAGATGAGTGTCTTTCAGTTTCTGTTCTTTCTTGTTCTTTTGATCACACTATTCATTCCAATGTTCGTTCATGGGAACGCGGAGCTTAGAGCTCTAATGGAGCTGAAAGCTTCTTTAGACCCAACAAACAAGGTGCTGGAGTCTTGGAAAAGTGATGGTGACCCTTGCAGCGGTTCTTTCCTGGGTGTGGCTTGTAATCAGCACCGTAAGGTGGCTAACATTTCGTTGCAGGGAAAGGGTCTTTCTGGTGAAGTCTCGCCTGCAATTGCGGGTCTGAAGTGTCTCTCTGGGTTGTACTTGCATTACAATTCATTATCTGGAGAGATACCGGTCGAGCTTTCAAATCTTCAAGAATTAACTGATCTTTATCTTAATGTTAACAATCTGTCTGGTAACATTCCTCCTGAGATTGGTAACATGGCTGGTTTACAAGGTTAGTTCATAATTTTGTTTCTGAAATTTTCCTTTATTTTTAAGTTCCATTTTCCTGAGGTTTGTTTCGTTCATCATTTAAAGTTCAGCCTTTATTTTTTGTTTAATCAAGTAGTAAATCATTAAAAAATTGACCGAAATTTATTTGCCTTTTGAGATACTTCTTTACATTCCATCCCTTTCCATAACAGCTTATCCTTTCATCATTTTTTCAACTGTTCAAGCGCCCATTCAAGAATTAAATTAAACTTAGTTAATGGCTAAATGTAAGATCTAGGAAATATCTTTCCTTTTTCGGCTTCCGGATTAGCTTACCTAGGGCCCCTATACTTTCACTTTCCGCCATAGAAATCACATGATTTATGATACTTTCTGTTTCCCTATTTGATAATAGCTAACTCAACACCGCAGAAAGGTTGCATTACGCTCCACAAATTTTATAATAAAATCTGCTTTTCTTTCGTAGTATACAAAATGCATCCCATCAGCTGGTTAGCGAACCAGGAAATTGAAAGATTTTGCTGTTTCTACCAATACTATACAATATTCACAGTTGTTGAAAATTTAAACAATGGAATATATTTTTAATCTGTACTAGATCTTGTTTGATATTGATCGATCGTCGAAGTTCAGACACTCAACTGGGAAATTTGTTTGCCTTGTAGTTCTACAGTTGTGTTGCAACCAGCTGACAGGGAATATACCTACAAAGATTGGGTTTTTGAAGCGACTAAGTGTTCTTGCTTTGCAATATAATAGACTAGATGGCAAAATTCCAGCCAGCTTAGGGAACTTGGTAATGTTAAGAAGACTTGACTTGAGCTTCAATCGCCTTTTTGGTGCAATTCCTGCAACGTTAGCTAATATCCCAGGATTGGAAATTCTAGATATCCGAAACAATACTCTATCTGGAAATGTCCCTTCCGGTAACTCTATTTCTTCTATTGTTTTTATATGATTCTTGTTCCTCATGTTAACTTAGACTGATTTGTAATCTGTAACGAATGAAAACCAAGGTCTCAAGAGATTAAATGGAGGATTTCAAGGCGACAACAACCTAGGTCTATGTGGAACAGGCTTTCCACCGTTGAGAAATTGCAGTCCTTTTGATAGTATGTACATCAACAAGCCCGAAACTTTCCGCTCACATCTAAATAACACTGCTCCAGGGGTTGCCTCCCACACATCAAATATCCAGGGACATTGCAACCGCACTCATTGCTTACATCCATCGAGATTCCCAGAGATACCTGTTATTTCAGGGGCCATTACAGTCACTTTCATTGTTATGGCTGCTGGACTTCTCGCATTTATTCACTACCGTAGGCAGAAACAGAAGATTGGAAATACATCTGGTTCTTCTGACGGGGGCCTTAGCACTGACCGGGCAAAGGAATTTCAAAGGAATGGAAGTGTTTCTCCGCTTATAACTCTCGAATATTCATACGGATGGGATCCATTAGGTGATGGTTGGAATGGCATAGGATTCTCCCAGGAGCATTTGAGTAAGTTTTGGTTCAATCTAGAAGAAGTTGAGTCTGCAACTCAATGCTTTTCCGAGTCGAATTTACTGGGAAGGAGCAACTTCTCATCTGTCTACAAAGGGGTTCTAAGAGACCGTTCTCTTGTGGCCATTAGGAGCATAAATGTAACCAGCTGCAAGTCCGAGGAAGCAGACTTTGTTAAGGGTTTGCACTTATTAACATCTTTGAGACATGAAAACCTTGTTAGGCTGAGAGGTTTTTGCTTCTCAAGGGGCAGAGGCGAATGTTTTCTCATTTATGAATTTGCTTCCAAGGGAAACTTATCCAAATATCTCGATCTAGAAGATGGAGAAGAACCAATTCTTGACTGGTCGACAAGGATTTCCGTCATCAATGGCATTGCAAAAGGTCAGTTTCAGATCAGTTTTCTTTCGCAGCATAAAAGATCAAGAATCCATCAAATGTTTCTCTCTGACTAAATATTCTTGTATTTTGCTCGAACAGGAATCGAATATTTGCACAAAAGTGAAGCAAACAAGCCGCCCATAGTCCACCGCAACATATCTGTCGAGAAAGTTCTCATTGACCAGCAATTCAACCCATTGATTGCAGACTCCGGTCTCCATAAGATTCTTGCCGATGACGTTGTCTACTCAACTCTGAAAGTGAGTGCTGCCATGGGTTATCTAGCGCCAGAGTACGTTACCACCGGCCGTTTTACAGAGAAGACTGATGTATTTGCATTTGGGGTGATTATTTTCCAAATCCTGTCTGGTAAACTTCAACTCACAAGCTCAATGAGGTTGGGAGCAGAATCCAGCAGGTTTGAAGATTTCGTTGATAAAAATCTCAGAGGAGAATTTTCTGAAACCATGGCAGCCAAGCTGGGGAAAATTGCACTCAATTGCACGCATGAACAACCTGAGGATAGACCAAGCATGGAGACAATAATAAAAGAGCTAAATGATTGCAGTGTCAGTTCTTGATGGCATTCTTTTGAAAAACTGATGACGATGATGGGATCAAAGAGATTGATGAAACTGCTTTTTGTTGGTTGTTGTAGATCTTTTGACAGGTACTATGATGATTGAGGTGTGAAAAGATGGCAATATCGTGTAAAGTGGAGTTCCAGTTGCAGATAGGACAGCTTTAGGAGGACTTCCCCCACTGATTGCCAGCAATAAAAAAAAAAAAGGAAAAAGAAAAGCCTGTGGAGATATGGGAAGAAATACCTTTCTAATCATACAATTGGATACGTACATTCTAATTCGTACCTCCACAAGCATTGAGCCAGCGAAACGAACCTCAACTGCGGGCCAGCTCTCACTGCAACAAACACTTTGAAAGGGATTTTATTGTCCAAGATTCCATCTTTTAACGTTTTAATGGCTGCAAGCTCATCTTTAACATTTTCCCCCTGGACTACGATGAACTGATTATAGAGCATCACTCTACCTCGGTTGGAAACAGCAGCAGCAGCAGAGCTAGTCGATATTTTTATAACATGTCTCTCGGAGAAAATCATCCTCTTTTATTTTCTCTTTAGCAGTCGTAAAATAAGTTCTAACAAGTTGTAACATTGCTTATAACCGTGTGAGGTGCCAAGCCAGAAGGCCTAAACGACTAAGAAATGCAAGTAAAGCAATCTATGCAACAGCAGTATGTTGTTGATCTTGCAACCATTCTGTAGGCCACCAATCTGGTCTAATTGCCACGACCTTTACATCCTTCTTCCCCTGTAATATCAACGAGTCTTTGAAGGCTTCATCAAGTCGCAAGGCACGCATTCCACGAAAGCCAAGTGCAGCAGTCACACTCCCTGCCTTCTTACCGGGGGCACTGTTAATTAGCTCTGAGCCAGGGGTAACTTTCCCCTCCACCTCCGAAATAACAAAAGGCATCAGTCATGTTTTTGCAAGATAAATTAACTTCATCAAAGCCCAGTGGAGGGAGACTACCTTTTCCATTATTATCAAGAAACTCTAAAGGCAGTAATCGCTTTCGAATAACCCCCCTGCGGAGCGTACGAGATACTTAGTTCTTGCCCCAATTAGCAACCTTTATCAAAGCTGATTGCGTTTAGACCTTTGAAATTGTATTCAAGTGGAATTGCTTCCCCTAAACAAAATAATAACAACGTCACAAGAGAGACCAGACCAATAGATTCAAACTCTTAAAACGAAGGTGAATCATCTCGTAGTAAATTGAAGAAACAACAATAAGAAGAACGGCTATGGTAAAAACAAAGATAGAAAATGCAAGGAATTTTCAACAAACATAAATATACCATTGGCAACAAAGCAAACAAGCAACTTTTGGAATCTCAGTTGAGCCCTCCACAACTCCCTTCTCTAATCTCCACAGAAAGTAATTCTCTTCATCTATTTCTTTATCGGACTCAACTAAAGCTGCTACAATAAACAAAAGAATAAGAAATTGTTTAAGCTGCAGTTGGGTTGCATAACGCTTAAGAAACAACACATCCTAAATCGATTATTACCTCGAAGCCATGACTTACGTTAAAAATGTAAATAAGAAGAAATTTCAGCAGGAACAAAAGATTAGTGACCTCAAGTGTCGTACCAGATGGAAAAATCCCCCTAAAATCCGGACAATCCAATCTGGGATCCTTAAACCATAGCCATCCAACATCACTGCCATAACAAGCTAACTTGACAGAACGATCAACACCACCTGCACCCCCCCCCCAACCAATTGAAGCGCCTCTGGTTCTTCGACAGCAGGGTTCTTTCCAGCAAGGTTACGACCATGCCTCTGCCAGCAACAGAAGTCTTCTGCTACATTCTCAATATCTACTTTAGACCTCAACCGGTATTTGTAACAGCAAATACAGGAACAACCATTAAGAGAAATTCTTAAGTTCAGATTACTAGGAAATACAAGCAAACATCATTAGCTGGTACAATAGTCAATGTCATAAAGATACAAGACCATTGTAAGATTTATCTCCTCAACAAATCATTTTTCAAAGAAACAACAACACCGTAGAATTCATCCTGATTCTGAATTTAACAAAATAATAGTACTCTGAGCTATTCCGAAGACATACAGACTAATAAGTTATCTGCTTTAGACCAACCATTTACCATAGTGGACCGGGGTTTTGGACGTTGTGAAGGCAACGATGGTGGACGAGAAAAGAGGGTCTGAAGCGGTACATTATGGTGTCGTTTTTGGACCGGAGATTTGGATTATTCCAGTGGGGTTTAATTCAAAGTTAGAATAACAGCAGGCTTTAGATGTGTTTGGCAAGCGCGAGTTGGGAAGTCGACACGTGTGCATCGTACAAGTCCGACACGTTGTTGTCCGGAGGAAGACGCATGTTCGATGAAATTCCCGACAGAGATTGGATACGGTCGAATTCTGATAAGGAACTTGGGCTTTGAGTTTTCTTGTAGATTGGGGTCGCTAACTTGGTAATCTCTTGGGCCTTTGGGTCTTGGCCATCCTAAGAACATGCCTTTCCAACCTCGTACTTATACCTATGTTCATTTCGTTTATTAACTTATTTTTAATTATTTTAAGTTCCATGAAGAATATTATATTATTTCATAAATAGGAGCAAATAAATAATTAAAATTTCTCATTAACCATTGCTGCATCTATAATCATTTACCATGAAGGAAAAAAAAAAAAACACGTAGTTAAAATGGACAGAATAGAAGGTGTTATTTGGTGGATTTACAAGAAGTGAGTAGTTTTTTTGAAATATTTAATTTTTATTTTATTTTTTAATTTTTGTATATTTTTTAATTGAATTTTTATCACTTATGACATCAAACTTAATTAAGAGTTTTATAATAATTATAATTTATCGCAACTATTCCGAAGGTGGAAAATGTATTTTTTTTAAAAAAAAATTATAATCTTAATAGAAAAAAAGGTTAAATTTATATTACTCTTTTTTAGTTTTGAAAACTTTAAAAGGTGCTTACCCTTTAAAATTTCCCTATTTTAAAAATTATATGAGTAATCAAAATACCATGTCCATAGAATTAAAATCTATATATATATAAAAAAAAAAAACAGCAGCCATGTCACATCATGTGATATATTTGTAAAAATATTATATTTTTATTCCACAAATAAAATACTAATTTTTTATTATTTTTTTATTACAATTCAAATCAAATTGATGGACCTAAAAATTCCTCCAAATTAACTTCCTTTTCTTTAGTGTCACTCAATGTCAAGAAATCTATTACCACTATTATCCAATATCAAAATCAACTATATTTCCATCTCATTCCATTCAGATGACACCGATGCTTGATTTTCTTATTCATCTATCCTTTTCCCTCTTCTATTTAGAATTAAATCAATTGACACCCAAATATCAAAACAATTACTATATGTAGTTTATATTACAATATGACTTATTCACACATTATATTACGTGTGAATAAGTCATTCTAGAGAAGAAAATTTGGGATTCAAATTAAGCTTTTCAATATGGAATATATTATACTATTGGAAGAAAGCATATTGGAATTTCTTTAGCCAAAAAACAAAAATCAGTGTTAGTTACTGAATGGATGTTGGGATATATCCTGTTAAGCCTAATACTGAAATTGCAACAGTGTAAAGCCCATAGGTTTTGAGATATATAATATTGGTATTTGGTAAATCGTCAGTCTTTAAATATTTCAACAGATAACTGAGTATTTGATTGATAAGAAGATGTGAATTTGCAAAGACATTAGCCTCAGCCGCCGATAAAGATTAGGCCAATGCTTAAACGGTCATAGTCATAAATTCATCATGATGGGGTCACGGCGTGTTCACACACTCACACACACGCGCACACACACACACACACACATATATATATATATAATTAGTTTGATATTATACATTTTTATAATTTTTTATACTATTTATATTTATTTAATATAAGGTTATTTTAAATAAAATGTTTATGTCAAATTTTAAATAAATTAAAAAGATTTAGTTCTTTATTTGATATAAAAAAAATTAAGTGTTGAATATATATAAAAATGATAATCTCGATCGATATAATCTAAATTTTAAATAAATTCAAAACTTTTATATGTACTAAGAATATAATTATATTGTTAAATATTGTAATCAATCAACTTGTTAAAATATCAATCGTATATAAAATTATAATAAAATATAAAATTAATTAATTTTGTATCGGTGTAAATCGATCATTTCATGTTTATTTTAATTAAATTAAATTAAATTAAAATTTTTAAGCGACATACTTAAAAGCTTTACCTAAATTTGTATTCATGGTGTTGGAGACTTTGGATCACCCCTTTACCTAATTTTTAGATTTTCCATTTTTTCCCATTTGTAGGACATAAATCCAAGTCCTTACAATCCAATGTTTGTATGAGCAATTAATTGAATAAAAAATCACTACTAAATGGGCTGACAAAATGTATGAAAATGACCAAGTAATGATCACCCGCACTATCTAATTTTAATGCTTACACTAACTTTATCAACCCACTTATTTTGTCTCCAAAAAATTGCACTCCAACCTCATTTTAATTGCAAAATATATATATATATATATCACAGGTTAATTATGAGAAGTAGAAAAAAAAATAACTTCATGTAATTTTGCTTTTATCTTTTCTTATCTAAGATCGATCGAGCTTGTAGTTGACCAATTCCACTTATATTTGGCAACAAAGGAAACGATTAATCCTAAATCCTTCTAGAAAAAGGAAAGTTGAATATAATAATCTGCACGTATTTATATTAATTTTTATTTTTTTATCTATCATCAAACATAAACATAATAACAATTATAATATATATCAAAATTTTTAATAAAAATATGATATAGACATTAAATATCATATTAATTATATTTAAATATATCATATTTTTTATATATTTTTATATATTTTTTATTTTATATGTAACATTAAAAATATATGCTTACTTGACAATTTAAGCGAGCTGCGATTGCCAACGATGAATGGGCTTAGAATGCGTCACGGTTGGCGTCAAAACTCAAAGGTCAAGACGGAGGACCCAGCTTAGGATATCGAGAGGGTGGCCTTCGAGATAATTGTCGGTATGGACCGTATGGTCTTTCTATCATATTATCGTACGGATGAAGAAGGAATTTTCATGCCTATTGCTTAAGCTTTTTTTGTGGATTCTTTATGGTCAGAATCAAAATTGATGATCAAATTGAAAAACAAACCAAAAATAAATAAAAATTGGCAATTCGGTACGAGACAATAAAATAATCATTGTTGAAATTAAAAAAAAAAGAGTTAAATTAAATAAGAAATTTTATAAATTTAAATATTTAATTCACTCATAAAAAATGAAAATTTTAATTTTTAAACCTCTTCATCATAAAATCTTAAATATCCATGTTTCTCTCTTACAATAAAGCCTACGCCACACACTTCCAAATAAAGTATGCCACAAGGGTTTAAGTGTCATTTTAAAAGTTAATTTTATTAAAAGGAAACCTTAATTAGGGGGGATATATATATGTATATATGTATAAAATTTACTCTCACCAAAATAAAGAGTAAGATTTTTACTATGTACGTTATCATACATTATCAAAGCATGCTACCTTGTTTATAGAAAAATTATTTAACTCTTAGAAGAGTTTTTAAATTTAACAAGTAAGATTTATAAAATGACACATATTTTTTAGTGCATATTAAAAATAAAATAAAATAAAAATAATATATGTAATAATCTGTTAACTCACTTGTTAAACTAAAAAATTTTATTGTACATAAAAAACGATAAACTTTTATTTATATATAGATCATGCCATTAAAATATGACGAGTAAGGGAAATAAACTAAGGTGATCAAAAGTCAGCAAATCAATTTCCAATTTTTAAAATATTGTTTTTAGATAGAGTTTTGCTCTTACAAGCATGGAGTTTTTTTCTTTTTTTTTCTTTTTAAGAAAAAAGCTAAACAAGTTATGTTCAAAAATTATCATTGCATGTCTCATTTATTTTCAAAATTTTCAAATTTATTTTTAAAAATTTATGTCATCCTATTAGTCTCACTTACAAAATCTAAAAATATTACTAGTAATGAATGAAATAATTTTTCTTTCATATAAATAATAAAAAACTAAACAACGCTAACACTCAAATCATAATACAACCAACGTTGAACTAGGGTTTGTTACCAACAGATTGGACTGATCAATCTCCTCTAAGCTTTCACTTTCGTCTAGGTGTCTAAGGTCAGCGAGTAATTATTTTATTTTACACTATTGTTTGGATGGATAATAATAAAGAAAGAGAAAGGAAAGGAAAGGAAAGGAAAAGAAAAGAAGGCTGAGAAAAGTAAAAGAAATATAAATCTCTCCTTTGGATAGCTTTTTTTTTTATCGATTTACTCTAAATTAAGGTTTATAAAAATTCACCATTTGAAGGGAAAGCAAGGGATATTTAGCTTCTGTTAATTTTCTTTGAGTAAATAATATTTTTTATTCAAATAAGAGAAAAGCATCCCTTTTTTTCTTATTTTACTTTGCCTTCCCTTCCCTTATCTAAACACAGAGTTAATTCATTTGTCTTCAATAATTGTTTGTGATAAACATCAAATCTAGAATTAATTGAGAATATATAAAAATACTCTAAACTTAAATATAAATTATAAAAAAAATTAAGATTTAATATTATTCATGAAATGATTAAATTAATCAATTGTCATCCAACATCAATTCAAATATAACAAAATAATAAACCAAAAAAAAAAAAAAAGATGGTACCAAAGATTTCCAAGAATTTGTTAGCTAATATGAAGATTTGTATGGATTAGTCCATAGTTTTGTTGCAAAATGTGCCGTACGTTGAACACTCTTTCGAATTCAGCATGAATAATATTTGATTATTTCTCGATAATAATTATTTCATGAAAGACTGCCTTCAAAGAGAGAAAGAGAAAAGAAAATAATATTTACGCTGGTGTTTTAGAAGGTGGCAGACATTACAATGAAAATAAAATTAATCCATTTCCAGTTATTGACTTGGAAAAGCTTATTCATTCTTCGCTATGTCAAAGCTAAATCTTTTAGACTTTTAGTTTCGAGGCTTAAAATAATTAGTGAAATTCAACCTTTACCCAAGCATGATCATCGATTCTTTTATTTAATTAATTGTTTTTGTGGGACTTTGTATTTACCAAATCTTGATCACCTAATTTTTGGTCATCAACATTTGGGTGGAAGCTAACTCCGTACCCTAACCCAACAACGTGAGCAGCGTATAAATTATTACGAGTTGACAAAAATATCATGAGGGGATGACCAAGTAGTACTAACCCAAATGATATAACATACCGTATAATTATATAATATATATATAAAATAATTAACTTAAGATATAAAATATAATACGATATAAAAGATAATATGAATATGATATAAATAAATTAATATATCAAAATTGTTATAAATATATATATGTTAAATATAATTATGAGATAAAAATATAAATACATAAATTATCAAATTTAGTTTTAAACTTTTTTTTACCAATAGTTTTAACGTTCATATTTACATTTCTACTTTTGTTTGTTAGAGATTTGACAGTAAATCATCTGGGAATTCCACCAAGACAGAAACTCTTATTCAAACATTCCAAATTAAATTAACGAGTATGTTTGCAAAGGTTCTGCCAATTGCCCTCACGTAAATTTTGATTTTCATTTTTATAGATTAATTGATGATGGTCATATTAGAAGTTGTGTTATATTTTAATTACAATTTTATTTTCAAAAAATTAAAATAAAAATACTAATAATAAGTGATTTAAACTTATAAATGAACTCTCAATATTTTTCCAGGTCAGCGGTAAGACAAGTTTCACTTTTTTACTTAATCAGGGGATGGCAAGGCAAGCAAACCACCCAACCGGCCGAAAAGTCAAAAGACGCGTGGGTCGGAGTCGGACTCTTGAGTCAGAATGAAGAAGCGCCGGAGGCCAAAGCCCACCCAGCCCTGGGGATTTATTACGGTACGGCCGCTCTTTCTCTCATACGGACGGAAATAACAACGTACAAGGGAAACCCGCTCTTCAATTTGGACTTTTGCCGCCCTTCAATCTTCATCTTATTCTGGATGTTTCCTTTGGGACCCCCCAGCCTTCAAATATTTTCAGTTTCATATTTGTGCTCCCCAATTTGCAGTCCTTTTAACCTTCATTTTACATTTAAACCACTTGAACATTTTTTTTATAAGATTTATAAATGGATCCAATAAATAAGTGTTTACAGATGCAGTTAAAAATTATTTAATTATTATTTAAAATTATTTAATTTAATTTATTGTATTTGCTAAATTAAAAAATGATTTATATTTATACATTGACAAAACAAATCAAATTTATATATATATGATATTATTTTATTAAAAATTTTTAAAAATAAATATATTATTTTTAATGAAATATCATGATTTTTTTCATTGATAATGTAGAAAATTATATAATATTAATACATCAAATATAAATTTATTTAATAGATTAATTATATATTTTTAATAAACATTATATTAAATAATATAACCATATACTAATTAACATTTCTTATAAAAAATAATATTCCATCAATATCTATTTTGCATGTAAAATCTAAAAATCGGTTGATTTCGTCAAGGCATAAAATAATGCTATCAAAGTTTAATTACAGTAACTATTTGCCAGAGAAAGTTGATTTAACAACAATCCAGTGGTAACAACAGGCTGGAATTAGCTTAAAACTTTTGAAATTATTCCCTATTGGCAGGTGCTGCCAAGTGGATGATTCGAGCTAATTGAGTAATTATATCTTGTCAAGTTACAAAGCATAATTAGGGCTAGAACTACCCTTACCATTTGTAATTTCCGCGGACCATTGTGGGTATTTGCAAAAGAATTTTATTAACGAACCCTGACATTTGAAAGATTCTCGAGAGCCAGGTTGTTTCACATCAGTCATTGCCTCAATGGGGGGAAAACGAAAAACATCAGATTAGATTAATAGCCAATCCACAGTAATCCTAATCCGCCACACGTTGGATTTATCTGGCTTACATTGTCAACGGTCCCAACATACAAATCAAAATCAGCTTCCACGACAGCTTTTTGTCTTTCAAGTTTCAAATATAAAACCCCACCACCAGCACCAAACTTCTCATTTCACCTTGTCAAACAAGAAAAGCACAACTTGAAAACCTACGCTGATAAGAGAGATAGAGAGAGAGAGAAACCAAGATAAATCGAGGAAGAAATGAAGCTAGTTTGGTCTCCCGAGAAAGCATCCAAGGCTTATATTGATACAGTTAGATTTGTAAGTTTTAAGCAAGCTTCTGAATTCTGATGCCTAATTCTTTCTTTTGGGGCGTTTTTATTTGATTAATGATGGGTTTTTGTTTTTCATGTTATTGTGTTTGCAGTGTGAACTTTATCAAGAATCTGGTGTAGCAGAGCTTGTTTCAGCCATGGCTGCAGGCTGGAACGCGAGATTCGTTGTGGAGACATGGTCACAGGGCGGAGCTACAGCAACAAGCATTGGCCTGGCGGTTGCTAGCAGCCATACGAATGGAAGACATGTATGTATGGTCTCCGATGAAAGATCGAGATTAGAATACGTTAAAGCCCTACAAGAAGCCGGTATGTCACCCGAAGTCATTGTCGGAGAACCTGAGGAGGTAATGAACAGCTTAAATGGCATAGATTTCATGGTGGTGGATAGCCAGCGAAAGGACTTTTCCAGGGTATTAAGGCTGGCAAAACTGAGTAACAGGGGGGCAGTTCTGGTTTGCAAGAACGCCAATTCCAAAACTGCTTCAAGTTTCAGATGGAGAAGTGTTATTGATGACGGATCACGACGGCTCGTCAGGTCCGTGTTTCTTCCGGTGGGGAAAGGCTTGGATATTGCACATGTAGCGGCAACCAGTGGAGGAAATTCAGGCCCGGCCAAGGGCAAAGGCGAAAGGCGGTGGATCAAGCATGTTGATCGACAATCGGGGGAAGAACATGTAATACGAAAATAGAATAATCTTCCCCTATTTGTAAAAAGATTAAATTGTATGTAAATGTCTTTTTCAACTTTCTTGTCCTTGACTCTTGACTTGTACAGAAATTTGAACCTTAAAATTGTTAGAACAACATTCCAATCACCTGGTTGAATCAAATGGCTAATAGTTTTGAATGAGATTTTACACCATATTTTCTATTTTTTCCAATCTAATTAAGTATTTCATCTTTAGTTTTCCTTTGATAATCTAAGGAGATTAGTAGTATATCCTCATCAATAAGTTACATTCAATTTGTGAGAATTCGAGACTCTCGACACTGTTTCCCATATGAACCAGCTGAATGTTAACAGATTATCCATGAATAAATAAACATGCAGGTGCAGACTTTTAAGTGTTTGCAATTTCAGAGCCACTTGCCAAAAACCCTAGAATGGTAAATCCTCAGAATATCATTAGTTGTGAAAAACATAAACACGTAATCAAAATTTTGGTGGGTAAAATCTGCAGGAATGATGTGCTTTAGCAGCATATATTGGATCAATAGTTATATTACATTAAGAGAGCCCAACCATTAATAAATTTAACGAAAAAATAAGAACAAAACTCTCCTTTAGGCTGCTCCCTTCCAGCAGTCTACTTCGTGACTGATTGATGATCTTCGGACACTACATATAGCCGATGATGTTGTCGTGTGAGTCGTGACACCGTTATTTATGTCCCAACTTCTTCTAAATGCTTTCTTGCCTGAAAGGGCCTTCTCGCTTTTAAAGGCATTTTCGCTGTTGCAGACCTGTAAGAGCATGGAAAAACAAATAAATAGCAATCAGGATCCGATCACAAAGAATATCATTATAAACAAAAATATTGTTTCTCCAAAACAACACAGAATCACAAAAACGGGTAAAGCAGCTGGTAATTTCCACTTGTTAAATGTGATGTACTCTTACATCTTTGCAGTTTCCTTCTTTTTCTCTTCTGATGGAAGGTGGGGATGGGGTGGCACATGAGCAGCAGCAGCATCAATGACTTCATGTTTGGTTCAAGCAAAAGGGACAAAAAGATTATTATGTCATCACCATATTCAGAAATCAAAAGATCACTAGCATATCATATAATTGCAAACATGTCATGCAATAGCAAACCAGATACGTTCAGTTGCATCTTTGACGGGTAGCAACCAAAGACTAGGCATGACTATTTAATAGCAATAAATTATAATTGCCAGAGAGAGAGAGAGAGAGACTATTTCAGCACCTGTGGGTTTGCCAGAGCATCGGGTTTACATTTGTCCTAATAGCTGCCATTTTGATTCTGCTAAAATTTGGACCCCAAAAGTTTAAGTTCTACTGGAATGTAAATAGCAGTTGTCTTCAAATTTTAATAGGTTTTTATAGTTTCTGGTGTTTTCGAAAGCTTCTGCAACTCACCTTCCAGTTTGGGAAATTTAAACTTGGATCTTGGAGCACTGAGTGAAAATTTGGTGGATTATGATGGTTCGCTCCGATTTTTATGTTTCACTTGGTGGCTTATGATGTTTCGCTCGGATTTTTATGTTTCACTTTTAATAGGATTACTGATTGGCCAAGGCTTCTCTCCCTACGATGGTGGTATTCACTCGTTCAAAACGTAATTGAAAGACTAAGGAGAAAACATCTTTCACAAATTGCAAGTTTTATACGTCAAAAACTCGACGTGATACACGTACAACTTAGAAGGGCATCATTTGCAGAAATCGTCTAAACTGCTCTGCATTAACCACCTCAAAAGCAAAAGGTTTGCCGCGAAAGACACAAGATCCAATGACCAACTAAAGAGCTGAATACTAAGCGAAAACAAAAGCACTAAACCAGAAAAGATGGCTATGGCCAAACACAGCCTGCTATACGAACAAAGGCTATGCCCTCTTCTTCGAAACATGTACATGTCGCCTTATAACTTAGTCCCTTCGCTTCCCTTGCGAGTGAAAGCTTTCATCTTTAAAATCTGTTGAACCTGTCATCCTTGCGGAGTGCTGGCTAAGTGAGGGTCCTGCCCTGTCTCTGGCATCCGGCATAGTTCTCCCCGACTGCTGAAAACACTCAATAGAAGGAAGTGCCCATCTTCCCCCACCTGCCTGCCCATAATGTCCACTACGGCCAGTCCCTGAGACAAAATTTGCAGCATCGAAGATGATCTCGTGTTATAAGGCATAAAGGCATTGCAAAAGAATTATGCCACTTCTGCCCCGTACTAGTACTAGCCTCACACATTCACTATTGACATACTCTTAAATAGTTACAAAAGTGTGTTTTGAAGTCGTACACTAATACGGAGTGTGGTTCAAACAATCACATAGATAAAAAGAGGAAGCATGGTTCCAGAGAACAAGGTGATGCAAAATTACCAGGAACAATGCATATTTAAAGTGTAGTAAGACAAATCTTACCTATGCTATCATGGCCATTAAAACTCCCAGACAAACCAGGTAAATGCTTTCTGGCATTTCCATTCCAAGCCTCCTCAAAACCCTCAAGCTCATCTGGAAAATTCACCAATTGAAAACATTTACTTTAACTGCCATAGATAAGTTAATATACCTCTACCGGCAAGCATAACATAGCAAGCTGTTGCATATATGACGTGCTTACTTTCATTCAAATTGTGCAATGTTTGCATCATATCCACTCTTACCGTTTGACTTCAGCTTTCTCATGACTGAATGACCCTACAACAAAAGTTCTCGTCATTAATACCCCATAGAATCACACTTAAAAACAATCCAAAGTCAAAATTTAGATTGACCAAGAGAAACAAGCTTCGAAAGCTATCTTGTTGTGAAGTTCCCTAGAAACCTGGTGACTTGCTTGACCTGTGGCGGTGTCAGCTTCTTTACTTTCTTCAAAGTTAACCTATTCCACAACAGAGGATGTAAAATACAGAAAAAACAAGGGCTTACTAATGAATATATCTTTAAACATCATTCAGAAATACTTACTCCATCACTTCCAGTCCTCCTTGTTTTGGATGAAGTATAATAAGCTCCATTTGCACCACCATAAGTGACAGTGGAGCTCTGAAACGTAAAGCTATGAGTTTGAGGCTGTTGCTGTTGTCTACAGTATGAACTATTCTAGCCATTCATACACTGCAAATGCCTGTTCCTACTCTCAGACTGTCCAGCTCCCTCATTTGCAACCTCAACATAAAGTTCATCATTCAATCTACCATGCTTTCTAGGATTTTCTTTCATCTCATTATCTGCTTCTTCTTTTTCAGAATCAGAATTAAGTTCTTGGATAATCGGACCCCTTAGTCTCTTTGGCTCCGCGGCCTGATGCTAAATAAATCCGGTTCAATGCATATCCGTAAAGGGACTTTGGCCAAGGCCGAAAAAGTTTGATTCAAACATGCTTCCAAAAGGGCGTGTGAAGAAAGTGTCATCAAAAGGGTCCCTTCCTCCAAAGAAATCGGAAAGTAAACTTCGAGGACCACCAAAGCCTCCAAAACCACCAGAGGGGTCACCAAAACCAAAGAAAGGATCCCTTCCACCTCTGCCTCCATGCATTTTCTGATACCCTCTGATCTCTGAAAAGAAATAATCCATAGAATATCAATTTTTAGAACAACAAAAAGAGAAAAACGCCTTTTTTTTTTAATTACTTAGATAACATAAGTCATTCTAAATTTAATAATTATGCAACGCGATTATAAAACAAATAAAGCAACACAAGCAGTTGACTCAGTTATTAAATTCTTAAATATATATATTTCAACCAAAAAAAAAAAAACCGGTTGTATCACGTTTCAGAAGCAAATATTAACCAAAACCCTACGAACAAAAGTTTGAAGGAACATTTCATCTAAACATCAATCAAATAAATGCTTAAAAAGAAGTAAAGCAACTTCTCAAAAAGAAGAACTTTGTTAAGAAACAATGGCGAAAATGAAAAATACGGTGATCAGATAAACAGTGATCATCACAACGAACACGCTAATTGCCAATGAAAATAAAGAGAGAGGAGAGTACCTTGAAAATGAGGGGAAATTGAGACAAAATTCGGTAGGATCGAAACCCTAATTGCTCTGATGATTGATCGAAACGTCGCTTGGGTTGGGTTTCGGAGGGCATTTTCAGGTGTCTCTGTTTTAGCTTTTACTGCTTAGGAAAATGATACACCCGAATAAATAGGTTCTGGTTTCAACATTAATTATGAAGGCCTCATATGTGTAGCCAAGGTGCAGTTAAAAATTTATATTGAAATAGCCGGGATTAAAAAAAATTAAAATAAAAATTTTAAAATAAAAACAAAATTATTTATGGCTTTTAATTTTAAAAAAATTGAAGTTCGGGGAAACGACCCCCTTCCCCTTTGGCTATACCTATGTGTATGGCTGATAATTTTTTTTGTAAAATGACTTGGACCAAAAGCAAAGAATAAGGTAAAGAATGGAGGGGCTTGTTTCAGTTAGTTTGGATCTCGGCTTCCACTGCTTACTGGGCCCAGATTAAGCGACCCGTGATTTGCTTCTTAATCTTAAATCCATTTTCAGTCCGTTGGTGGCGTACTTGGTATGGCCATCAGACTCGTGGCTTCAACCAAACCAGCCAGACAGGCTCTTTATTAACCGTCTCCCTCCTTAAATGGTGGGGGAAAAAAATTAAGTAAATTTTTGTAAAATTATTAAAATTTGGGTTTAATGAAAATTATTTATGTAATAAATTAAAAAATAATATTTAATAAATTTAAATTTTGAATATTAGTTGAACCTTTTATTGGCATGAAGTATCCTAGTTGCTTCTGTATTAATTGCAAAGTCCACTTCAATTGTACTCTTTTTGGAATTAAAAAATTAGTACGATGATTGAAAATTGCAACCGAAGAGTTGTGGTTGCGATCAATCTACTGAAACAAGTACTTATTCTCCTAATTTTTAGTACCTCATAACTCTTACAATTAATATTGGAATTTCATTCCAAAATTGTTAACCAAACAGGTATCTCTGATAATTCTATAGTTGTTAAAGATTGAAAATACTTCATTTTTCACCCAGCCCGAAAACGTACCAATCGGCCAACAAAGGCTAGTGGAAATCAGCTTCAGAGTTCAGCCCCCGTGCAGAGGAAGGGAGGAAAACAGACGTAGACAGGTGCACGTGATCCCATACAAAAGACGTAAATAGTGGACCCATGACCCAAGCCTGCGCTCGAAACTTTGCGGGCTGGGCTGCCCATGTCAGTCAGCCCAGCTAGCTCGCCAGGCCACTGCCATTCCAAGGACCACTCTCTCCCCCTCCCTCGCGCTTACTCCCATTGTCTCATTTATTTATTACCTTCACACAGACTCACATGCGAAGCTGATCAGCTCCTGGCGACCTGGTTGGTGGATTCCAGGGCCACCTTAAGATAGAGTCAATTAATGCAGGTTGTTGGGAGATAGAGAGGAATTTAAGAGGGTCTTAAATGTGATAACTTCTTCACAAAGATTGTAATAAATGTTTGAGATCGATGACCGAATTTGCTTACATAATTTTTTGAACCGTTGGTCCCATAAATTGAGAAGTTTCCTTTACCTTAGCTATTCCCAAGTGCTTTTTTTATCACTGTTCCTTTCCAATTAAACAAATTAGAATGGACAGTCTTTAATTCATGGTAATTTTAGGCTTTTCTTTCTTTAGTTTCTCTACCAGGCAGGGAAAAAAAAAAAACTAGAAAAAGCCCTCTGCAATTTTATTTTTTTCAAAGTAAGATTTTATATTTTTTTATATTTGTTTTAAATAAAGGATTGGTTTATTTTAAAGGATAATTTAGACATGAATTAACCATTAAAAATATATTTAAATATAACAAAAAATAAAAATATATCTAAATAAACTTATAAAATATAAAAAACTAAAAAAAATAGAAAGGACCGAAAGGGGTTGATCGTTAATGTGATGATCAACTAATTCATTAGTTGGTGCCTAGCTGAATTGACTGAAGTACCATAACGCAAATGCAAAATCAAAAGCACTACAATTATACACCGAATCAATGATTGAGTAGTAAGTGGTGCAGGAATAATAGACTCACCAGTAGTCTAGTAGTACTTATATTTATCTTTGCATTATTTGCTTTAGTGGCTATTTGGATCCCTTGCAGTTGGCCGCCTCATGGTCAGTTGGCCGCCTCATGTCCATGACTTAGTTTTATTATTACAATTATTCTCACATTCCTATGCTGGGCAAAAGCATTTAACTGAGCTTTAGGCTTCACTTGGTAAAAAAAGAAATGAAAAGATATAAGAAAACAAATTTTGTTAATGCAAGTTCTAAGTTATAAAATGGAAAAAATAATTATAAATAACATGTTTTTCCATCTTTGCTTATGTCCATCTTTTTTATCAACTCATATCAGTCTGTTTAATGGAAAAATAATAACTTGACGGTTTGAAAATAATTGGGATCCAAGTTTCTAAATATACCGGGCATTAAGATTCTGATGAGTCCTACCAGAAAGTAACGACTATAGCACGAACTAATATTTCTTTTGACCGAGTATGTTTTATCTCTCTGATTTCACAACCATGATTACGACGCCACTAATATTCGATCCCAACCCATTAGAAATTGAAAGAAATCCATGAATCAGACTGAAAAGTGTGAAAAGAAAAAAAAATCCCATGTACTTTGGATTGGGGCTGTCATGGGTATAATATCAGTAGAAACCAAATAAAAGAGACCAAAATATGAGATGACAAAAAACCAAAAAAAATAGAAAGGAAAATGGCTCCTTCGTCTTCTTGTTCTGCTTCTTCCTCCAAATCCCCTCCTACACCTCACCGATCCCCTGTTTTCACTCCTGTAAGTTCCTTTACAGTAATATTTTTTTTAATTTTTTTCCCGAGAAACAAAATCATAGAAAAGCATTGTTAAAATGGGTACTCTTTTTTTTTTTTTTTTGGTTCTTTTGCTTTGGGTAATATTTTGTTCTCTGTTTTGGCCTATGAAAAACGTTTCAATTTTTGCTTTTTTTTTTTTTCCTTGCTTTGTCCAACAGATTCAAGAATGTGAAAGGGAGGGGCAAGAAGATGCTACCCCAAGTGTAAGCAATGACAAAGGGGTGACCCCAAAGCACCTCCCAACACCCCTTCATGTCAAAAACATTGGAAAAGCCAACGCCAGGAAACGTCAAGAATCTGGTGAAAATGGTGGTGGAGAAGATGGTTCTGTTTCGTGCTACAAGTGCAGGCCTCATTCCAGGGAGAAGATCTCCGTGGTTCCTTTGGACAACAACAACAACAACAACAACGGGGTTAACAAGCATTCCTTTTCCATGGCAAGTCCTAATTGGATTTTCAAGTCCATTTTCCATTCTTTAACAAGAAAGAGTCCGAAATATTCAACTGATGCGTCGACAGTCGCCAGAGACGAGCAGTGGAAAATTGCTGTTGCTGAACTCTCACACAAGCTTATTCAAGCTACAAGAAAGCGAGATGAAGCATTGCTGGAAGCTTCGAGGTTGAAATTTTCCATGGCTGAGCTTGAGAAGAAGCTTAACAAGCTTGAAGTTTACTGTCATGATCTGAAGTCTGATTTGGATGAATGTAATAACAACTCTCCTTATAGAATGGGTAAAGGTCATGATATTCATCAACTGAAGAATCAAGATGGATTTGTTGGAGCTAATGAAAAAGTGATTCAACAATTCTTGGTCTCTGTCTCTGAAGCTAGGTCATCAATCAGAATTTTAAGTAGATCTCTCAGCATGCAATTAAGGCACATGGGTAGCAAAGTTTGTGAGAGAATATCAGTGCTACTACAGCCTTATGATATCAAGATTTCTAACTCGAAGAACCCCAAAAGCCTTCTTCTTTATCTTGAAGCTTTGTTGAACAATGCTTTCTTCGAAGATTTTGAATCAGTTGGGTTCCAAAAGAATGCGCTGAACCAGATATTGAACCCTATTGATCGTTGTGAAGCCAATTACGGATCATTCAATGATTTACAAGGTTTAACATGGGAGGAGGTCCTGAATAAGGGGACGAAGCATTTCAGCGAGGAGTTTAGCAAGTTTTGTGACCGGAAAATGAGTGAAATTGTGGCTATGTTGGGGTGGAACAGAGCTTGGCCTGAGCCATTGTTGCAATCCTTTTTTGGTGCATCTAAGAGTGTGTGGTTGTTGCACCTTTTGGCCAACTCAGTGCACCCTGGCTTGCCAATCTTCAGGGTGGACAAAGGGGTAAGGTTTGATTCACTATACATGGAAGACATGGGTGGAGAAAGAGCCAGAAAATTGGTTCCAAACATGGTCCGGATCATGATCACACCAGGGTTCTATGTCTATGGCAACGTGGTCAAGTGCAAGGTTATTTGCAGGTACCATAACAATCTAGATAGTAGTTCAATTAATAAGGGCTTAACCCCATCTCCTTAGTGCTTAAATCTAGTAGAAATGACTTTGATTTACTTTTGCACTTTGTAATATTTTAGTGCTAATTTGTGTACGTATGTGAGAAAATGCCAATTTTTTAGTGGGACTTGGCTATAAGTGGATAGCATTATCTCAAGAAGAAATGAAAGTGAAAGAAGAGAAGAAAGTCGAAACCAATGTCACATGTAGATTGGATGTTTTATCTTGTGAAAAAGGAGTTTTGGACCTTCCATTGTTTGTTTGTTATTATTATATGGCCGATGTCCAGCCTTGTGCTCAGTCAACCCAACAGCACAATTTAATTGATTTTCATTTTCTTTGGATATTGCATGAAACTGTTTAAGAATTTTCTAATCCCAAATAGGGCAGAAAAAGGGGAATCAATTATTAAGAGGACCAATCCAAATTTGAAGGACATTTGTCTCTAATGATGCAGGAAGCAAGAGATGAAGAGAGTAGGGACCCAGGCCTTTGATTATTCCCTAGATTGGACATATATTTTGTTATTACACAGCGTAAGCTTAATTTAGATAATTCATTTATTTTTTTAGTTGAATTTCATTAAAATTAGATTTAAATTTTGATACTTATAAATTTTCGTTCTTCAAAATTTTCTTATATTCTAAACTTTTTTTAACAAATATATTATTCCATTTTGCTCATATATATTTTAAATGTCCTATTAGAAAACATTAGATATGATACAATTGGTGTTTAATCTTTTATAGGGAACATCGTTCTTTGTCTTTTATATTTTTTCTCATCATAACAACAAATTAAATGAAGAAAAGCAAAGGAAGGTTATTAGACTTTGTCAATCATACTAGCGCCCTTTGTATCAATCTCATTACACTTAATCCTACAGTTGTATCGAAATACAGTAATAATATTTTCCCAACTTAAAAAAAAAAAGAAAGAAAAAGGATTTGATATTGTGATTTGTTTTAACAAATACTGAATTTTTAATTTCAATACTGATTAAAGACCAATTATTGAAAACCTTAGGTATATAAAGAAAAAAAATGCAGGTTAAATGCAATGTTGGGGGCTTTGATCCTAATATGGCACAGCTTATACGTCAACAGCACTTAATAAGCTGTTCTGACTTCTGAAGACAAATGGGCTTGGCTTATTCTTTCAATATAAAGGACCTTTTTCTGTAGGATTAGCCAGTTGAAAATATGGGCCCATTTAGGGTATATACTATTTTTTTCCCCAAAAATGGCTGCTGATACTATATGATAGTATTGCTTGCACGAACTATATGATGTACTAAAGTTATTTATAAATTAACTTCTCATGTTTCCCCTTTGAATTGTTTTATATATACACAAAAGGATCCCCTACAAAGTCAAAAGAATTTATTTTTGCTTTTAAATTATTTTTAAACATGCTTAAATGATGTATTTGTGGTATTAGTTAAAGTTGTTATTTCCTTAAATCACTTCATTTACTCGTAAGTAATTAAAATTAAAAAAAAAAAGTAGACAGAGTATTCTTAAATAAGTAAAAATCTAATACAAATTTTCCTTTTGGTTGGTCTAAAAAATGACAAACGGAACGGACCTTTTTCCAAACGGAGGATATCGTAAAAACCAAAGAGATGAAGAAATTTCTGAACAATGAAAATACAATTTACGATCTTCGTCGTTTCGTCAATAAAGACAAGCGACCAAGGTCGTAAAAGTAATTTCGTCTCCACGTCACCTTTTCCGGTTCGGGTGGGGATCGCGAAATCTAAATATTTTTGCCGTTTTGTTTCAACATTTATCTGCAGTCGACACGTCATCCGAAATCGAGATGAAATAAATAAATAAATAAATAAAATTCCGCAACATCAATTTCCCTTTTCCCCTTTAATTTGTTTTGGTAATAATTAACTTCTTGTAATTGAAGAAAGGGAACATTAAAGGCTCCATTTCATTCTCACTCTTTTTCTCCCCTGCCCTTTTTCTGCTTTGATTACTCTTCGATCTCCATCTCTCCGGTTCTCCTTTTTACTGGATCGGTTCGTCGGAGATTTTGGAAACGATGTCGTGTTCAGATTCCGACTCTTCCTCCGGCGTTGGTGACTACAAGAATTTCAGGCAAATCACCCGCGAAAGTAAGTTCTTCTTTATTTCTTTTTTGTTTAAAGTTTCTTCTTCAATCCAGATTAAGTTTAAATTTTAATATTCTGTAATCATTTTGCTAATGATCTATCTCGTTTGACGATTGCTGGTAATAGTTTAACTTATTCATCAAATTTCAACTGAATAACTTTCGGAATTAATTTGTCAGTTAAGTTGTTTGTCAAAGACTAGTTCAGCAACTAACAATTTTCAGACTGGACTGAAAATTTGTTCTGTTTAGGAAGTCTCTTATTCTCATAAGGAATTTACTTCAAAAACAAAAGGAAAATTTTTTTTAAAAAAAACCCCGATATTGTTTCGTAACTAATTTGCATAACCGTATTTTTTTTCGATTTCTCGATTTAGAAGTATAAAATACGGGTAAGGAATGTCGAATGACCTCGATATCAAACAATGCTAACTAAAATCCAAAAATTAGCGGTGTTGCGTTGTCCTTATTTTTATGTTTTTTGTTGCTGAGAACTATTTTAAGAATGATATTTTTGATGAATAGAAGAATATTTTTGTGTGAGCTTTGGTTGGTTATTCTGTATAAGAGTTTCTCGTTAACTTTCCACTATGAAATTATGCATAACAAGAATGAAAAAAATATAAAGAAAAGAACTTAAAAGCAGTTGCAATTTGTGCACTTTGTAGAAGTTTAGGCCTTAGGGATGTTTTGACAAGTATAGTCAAGGTTTGCACATGCATTTTAAAAGCGAGGTGCCCGATGGTTAGATGCGTCACTGCCCTTAAGCAAGGTGCTTTTATTTGAGGCACACAAGTTTTCTGTCTAGGCTTCATGTAGTGTTTACTATTTCTTTGTTTTCTTCTATTTATTTAAAAACCCAAGGTTATTTATTATTTGGATTGTGTCTTACTTTTTATTGCTATTTCATGCATTCTTTAGGTGTGACCTTGTTGCTGGCTAATTTTGGGTGGTTAAGCTGACTTAATGTTTTTTATATATGTTTGATGTATGTAAAGGATTATTATACGAAATGCTTCGTTCTGCAAAAGTGAAGGATTCAAAATCTGCTTGGAAGGTGTGCCAATCTTCTTGTGATTCTTTTTCTGGCCATTTATTTGCTGGCTCTGTTTTGTTGGTATTGTTTAGTAGTTAGTAGAAATGCCATTCTTATTTATGTTGTTTTTCAATCTTATAAGTAGGTGCTAATCATGGACAAAGTTACGGTTAAGATAATGTCTTACTCTTGCAAGATGGCTGACATCACATCTGAAGGAGTTTCATGTAAGCCAAGCATCTTTTTTTTCTTGCTGCTGCATAAAAATTGGTGTAACGGGGTAGAGAATGAAATGATAACAAGCTGGAATCATAAATCTTGAAGTATCATTTTTGTCCTGCAAGTTTAATGATCCTGCTCTGGTTATGCAGTGGTAGAAGACATATACAGACGTAGGCAGCCATTGCCATCGATGGATGCTATATACTTCATTCAACCAACCAAAGACAAGTAATTTATCTTCCCTTTAATGAGTTTCAATTATTAAGTCTAGCTGAGGTAGGTATTTTCCCATTTGGGCTGGGGTTTTATGTGCGGATCACTTTTTAGTCCATTTTCCTCCGTATTGTTACACTTGTTTAATTTTACCTTTACAGGAGCTAAAAAATAGTACATTTTCCAACAGTTGCAAACGCCATATTGAGAATTTTTCCTATGTTATGTCTACGTTCATAATTCTGACTATCTATATCTTAGATGACCTCATATCATACTTCCAATATCAGAAACTAACCTTGCTATATTTTGTAATTTAAATTTCCCTTTTGGTAAAGATGCTTGCATGAATGTATGTCTTTTGTACAAGATCTAGTTCTGTTAATCAGTTTTGAAAGAACCATTTATGTGAGACTTTTTTTCCATAATGTAAAATATCCGATTTCTCTTCTGAGTTTTTTTTTTTTCTCACCCTTATTCTGCACTTATTTACTTTTGCAGTGTTGTTATGTTCTTGTCAGACATGTCTGGAAGGACACCTTTATATAAAAAGTATGTGCAAGACTTAGTTCATGCCCTTAGATGTGTGGTATCTTCTGAATTCTGAGTATATTACAGCTTCTGATATATATTTTCTTTATGTGGTATGTGGAAAAGGGCATTTGTTTACTTTAGTTCACCTATTCCAAGAGAATTGGTTGTACACATCAAGAAGGATTCAAGTGTCTTGCCTCGCATAGGTGCATTGAGTGAGGTTAGTTTTTTGTGTTCTCAGATTGGCGATTGCTTGAAGCAATCATTGTGCAAACTAGTCATATTGTTTTGTCTTTCTTTTCTTCAATTGATTATTGAGTTGTCAGTACGTGCTCATTGTTTTTCGGTTGGCATATGCAGATGAACTTGGAGTATTTTGCTATAGACAGCCAGGTATTTGATTTGGTCACAAAGCTGAATACCATACAAAAGACACAGATGTCAGAATTAAAGTTGCACAAATTCAATTAAAATAGTGGTCATCACCCTTTTTATTTTCCTTTTTAGAAAGCATATATAAGGGATTATGTGGCTTTTTAAAAAGCATATATAAGGGATTATGTGGCTTCATCATTTCATTTCGAGGATCATTAATTTAGATTTGCTTGGAACTTGCATAAAAAAAAAAATCGAGTTTACATTTTCAGATGCAATTTTTGGTGAAAAATGAGTCTTATAAAAGCCTTAGAGGTTTAAGCTTGAAAAACTTTTGCCATATAATAAGTATTATATTTATATACTTTTATATAACCATTGACATGTCCTATCTTGGGAAATAGATGGTTTTCAAAGACTTTAACCTTGAGTTTTAGTGATGCAGGGTATGGACATAGAGATAACAAGAAAGCTAAAGAATTGAAATAGTCGAGAAAATTAAACGCTATAGAGAGGTTTAGATTCTAAACAGAAATCTTTTGATAGAATAATAAAGAATAATAATCGAATACATATTAGTAGCTACTTAGGTGCATATAAGTAGGCTAGATCTCCTACTCCTACGAGACCTTTTATTCTTAGAAGAAAAATGGTTAAACTTAATTATAAAACTTATCCTAAAATAAAATAAATCTGTTATCCTAAACAGAGATCTAAATGAATTAAACTTTAGTCTAATAGAATTTTAAATGACATAGAACTCTTAATCATTGATACTCCTGCATCATTCTCTCTCGGTTGAAAGCTAACCCCTATCCTCAATAAAACCCTTAGCTGCCTTTTCATACATCTTTGGATCAGCCTTCCTCAATTCTTCCTTCGAAATCCAAGTACTTTCACAAGCTGGTTTTCCTAGCCACTTTATTGGGAACCTTCGTGGGTATTTCCCCTCCTAGATGTTACTTCCTTGACATCGAGAACTTCTTGAACAATGTCACCTTGCTTGGTAGGAAGCTAGTCAACTTGTTCAGCAACTGTATTTGGTTTTTCCTTGTCAAATCCCTCAAATTGGTACAAATCTGAGACAACAAAAATAGGACTGATCTGCAAGTCAGTAGGCAACTCAATAAATAGGCGTTGGAACCTATTGTTTTAAGCACCTTATGTGGCCCAAACTTCTTGGTCTTCAACTTATGATAGGCATCTTTAAGAAACCTTTCTTTCCTCAAGTAAACCAACAACTAATCTCCTTCTTTAAAATCCTTAAAGCACTTATGCTGATTAGCTGCCTTCACATATGTTGCATTGTTAGCTTTCAACGCATCTTGAACTTCTTTATGAATGCTGCATATCACGATTAAATAGCCAAGGTTGGCCCAAAAGAATGTAACACGGATCCATTTGTACCACATTGCATAACGCCTTATCATCTACATTTCTTCTCGTAGTAAACTTGACTAAGCATTGGGATTTTACGAGTATCTCAAATCCCTTCTTAACCCATCGAATCTTATACGGATGAGGGTGTTTTTCTAAAGGTAGCTTTACTTTTGCTATGGTTTCTATAGAAACTTAGTTTTCTAAGCTGGCCCCGTCAATAATGGCATTACACACTTTATCTCCACACCTAACACGTGTCCTAAAAATACTTTTCCTCTTGCAATCCTCATCATCTTTGTTTGTGGTAGTCATCACTCTTCCGATCATCAAGGATTCTCCTTGTGCAAGGTATATATCTCCGTACTCTTCATCGTCATTATATTCATCATAAATTGGATCTAGCAGTTCTAGATCATCTTCAATATAAGTTTCTACAATGACTCCCCAATCCAAGTAGTTTTCCTTGGGTAACTCCGTGTGGAAATCATTCACTTGGATATTTGCTTCTCTGTCATTCGACTCTAGAGCATGTAACAACCAATCTTCCATTTCACCTCGTACTACAAAATTTGCAGGTCCAGCATTATGAAAGGGGTTATCAAGATCTCCTTCATCAAATGCTTCCTCCAAACCACCTTCCGGTGTGTCAAAAGGTTCGTGGTCACCTTCCGGAGTCTTCATTCGGGCTCTCACATGCCCTTGCTGCTATAAAAGCTCGTATAGCCTGCGACAATTCTTCAATCTTGCACCTCAACTCGATGAATTCTGTTTGCTGTCCCTGGTTCACCTTGCCACAGTTTCTCGCACATCCAACCATGGCTTTGATACCAAATTGATGCAGGGTAGGAAAGATAGAGATAACAAGAAGGTGAAAGAATTGAAATAGTCAAGAAAAATAAATGCTGTAGAGAGTTTTAGGTTCTAAACAGAAACCTTTTGATAGAATAATAAAGAATAATAATCGAATACATAGTAGCAGCTACCTAGGTGCATATAAATAGTCTAGATCTCCTCCTCCTACAGGACTTCTTATTCCTAGAAGAAAACTAGTTAAACTTAATTATAGAACTTATCCTAAAGTAACATAAAACTCTTATCCTATATAGATGTCTAAATGCATTAAACTTTAGTCTACTAAAATTTTAAATGACATAGAACTCTTAATTGTTGATGCTCCTGCATCATTTAAGCTATCTTCCTTATGGCATAGGGTGAAGCTTATATTTTATAATAGTATATGATCAAATTTTGTCTAGTTGGTTGTTGTTCCTAATTGATGTTAGATTGGTAATGGCTTTTCACCATTGTTATCATGTTAACTTTGACTTTATTCACCACAGGGTTTCATCACTGATAATGTGAAGGCTCTAGAGGAACTTTTTGGTGATGAGGAAAATACTCGCAAAGGTGATGCATGTTTGAATGTGGTGGCTACGCGCATTGCTACAGTTTTTGCTTCATTAAGGGTATATACGGTTTTTGAATCTTTATTCTCAAATGTATGGAACATTTTCTGAGATGTGTTTATTTATCAGGAGTTTCCTTTTGTTCGCTACCGGGCTGCCAAGTCTCTCGATCCAATGACCATGACTACTTTTCGTGATCTAATTCCCACCAAGCTTGCAGCTGGAGTCTGGAATTGTCTTGTGAAATATAAATCAATTCCTAACTTCCCTCAGAAGGAAACATGCGAGTTGCTCATCCTTGATAGATCTATAGATCAGGTTTTCATATTAATATTGATTGCAAGCTAATGACGTCTGCATTGCATACTTGTCCAATTTGCTTATAGGAAACGGTTAATTTCATATCTAGATTGCTCCTGTCATACATGAGTGGACTTATGATGCCATGTGCCATGATTTACTGAATATGGAGGGGAATAAATATGTGCATGAGGTATGTTCCATCAGATTCACTGTGCGAGTTTTTGTAACTGGGAATTTTCTTTTGGTTTCTGTATATCAAGCAACTGTACTATTCAGGTTCCAAGTAAAACAGGAGGCCCCTCTGAGAAAAAGGAGGTTCTTTTGGAGGAGCATGATCCAATATGGGTTGAGCTTCGCCATGCACATATAGCAGATGTATGTAGTGTGCTTTTATAATCTTGTGTATACAACCTATATTGCTTTGATTCTTCATTTCCCTCAAGTACCCATATTGTACATTTATCAAACATGTCAAATTGGATATGCATATGTGATCTTGACTGCCATGTATTTGGAAAAGCTTATGCACAATTAAATGCATCCATGTATGAACCATGTCCTTGTCCAATACTCCTGAGTCTGACCAAGATTGCATTCCGTGTTAAATGCTGATTGACCTTTGGTTAATTCTTAGGCTAGTGAAAGGTTGCATGAGAAGATGACTAATTTCGTATCGAAGAATAAAGCTGCACAGCTTCAACATGGTTCAAGGTTCGTGTAAATGTTTTTACTTAACTTTATTCTGGGGAATAAAGTTCTAAGGGTTTAATGTCTTCTCACCTGGCACATTCTGGTTGTTTCATCAATGTTGTAAAAGTGTAATAGTTTTTCATCATGTGATCCATTTGTTAGAAAATTGTTTCAGCTGATTTGAATCTTATTATATGTTTCTATGATTCATTATTTGATTATGGAAGCTGATAGTTGTCAGCTCAATGATTTATCTATCTGGTTATGGTCCTCTGCCAAGATTTCAGAATGAATTACTAATACTGAAGTGCAATTGCTGAAAGATTTGAGTCAAATATTCTACATATGATGAAGCTGCAACATTTTGTACTTACTGAATTTATTTGGAAATATTAGCGATGTCATTTCTCGTCTCACCTTAAAGTTCAACATATCTATAGAAATGGCGGTGAACTTTCAACAAGGGACCTACAAAAAATGGTTCAAGCGTTGCCCCAGTACAGTGAACAAATTGACAAGCTCTCCCTTCATGTAGAGGTTAGTTTTTTTGCTGTGTGAAAGCATGGAACTACGTGCTGCAGATTTCTGCCTTCTTTCCTACCTTTTTTAATTCCTTTGGATATCAGATTCCTTCTCACACTTGCATTCGAATTTCTAGATGCTACTTTCTGATACTTATGTTTAGCTTTGTAGAATCTCTTTTGCTACTATCATATATTTCCTCAATAGTCCCCAATTTTGATTAAAGCCTTGTACATGAAACATACAGTTCACATATTTGGATTGGACGATTCTCGGAAATCTTCGCTTTTTTCCTGTTCAAGCTCTGCATGTGATACTAGGGTGATACTATATCTTATTGTGACATGATTTCACACATAACCTATAAGTTATACCTTCTTTTCATGTCTAAGAGCCGCCAATATTTGCCTAAAAAGGATTAATGTCAATGTTTCAAGCTTCACGTGTTTCCTAACCAATTTCGGATGTATTAATCATGATATCTTATAACTGAAAGAAAATTTACCTTATCATCAAAGATATATTGTAGGATCCATGGCTTCATGCAGATTCGGTTTTATATTTGCAGATTGCTGGAAAAATCAACCGAATCATCAGGGATCAAGGGCTTCGAGAACTTGGGCAATTGGAGCAAGACCTTGTTTTTGGTGATGCAGGAATGAAAGATGTGATTAAATTCTTTACTACAAATGAGGTAAGAACTCTTACAAATATAAATGGTGTATTCTACTTTGTCAATGTTACTAAAAATTAGAAATACCACTTTTTGCAGGAAGCATCTCGTGAAAATAAGTTGCGCTTATTGATGATTCTTGCAGCCATTTACCCTGAGAAGTTTGAGGGTGAAAAGGGTCTTAATTTGATGAAGGTTGATTTTGTTGTCTCTTTTTTCATTCATTCTGTTTCATCCACAACCTTCCCTTCTCCCCCTTCTTGCTCATACAGGGTTACAGCATTATCCTTTCCCTATTGTGTTTGGTAGGAAGGAAAGAAGAAGGAATAAAAGAGGATGAAAGGAAAAACTACCTTTCCATCATTTCTTTCGTTTCTAGGAAGGAAATGGCTAGAGTGGAACATTGGTTTTACACCTTTCTCTTCCCTCCAAATTCAACCCTTCCAAATGTAAGAAGAAAATGCTCATTCCACTTGAAGTAACAATTTTATTTATAAGTTTACCCCTTACGTCTTTCTTTCCATCTATTTTCCATCTTTCCTACCAAACACAGTGAAGGAAAAATAATTTTCCATTTTTTTTTCCTTGCCTTTTTCCTTCCTACCAAACATAGTGGGATTTGAGGTCAAGCAGTTTACAGAGTGCTAATTATGCTTCTCCAACCTGATGCTTTAAATCTTTTTCTCAGTTAGCAAAATTACCACCTGAGGATATGAATGCTGTGAATAATATGAGATTGCTTGCGCCACCAATAGATGCCAAAAAAAGTTCAGCAGGTGCTTTTTCTTTGAAGTTCGATATTCATAAGGTAAATTTTGTTAGTTCAAACTCTACTTATGGTGGTTGATCTAGTGTTGCTATTTGCTGATAAATATGGGTTCTCTTCTTCTTTCCTGCTCCTTCACTCATGATGCCAGAAGAAGCGTGCAACTAGGAAAGACCGCAGTGGTGAGCAAGAACCATGGCAATTATCACGCTTTTACCCTATAATAGAGGTATGTTTAGACTTAGTTTCGTTCTTCAGGGACCCTTTCTTATTACATTGTGGCTAGCATAATCTCTTTGCTATAGAATCACTTCTTTTTTAGGGTCACTTCAAATGACTTAAATGTTATAACTTGTTTTGATTATATAATGTTGTGCTATTTGTTTATCTTGGGGAAGTTCCCCCATTGGAGGCACTGATGGGAAAATTATCATATAATGATGTAAATGAGAAAGATCTAAACTTCTTTCACCTACATGCTTTTCCAATGTATGTAGTATTGTACTACGTCCAAGACCCAGAATGTTATATAATTAATCAATGCATCTCAACTAAACTCAATTAAGTTCTAATTCCAAGTTTTTTTTTTTTTAAATCTAAAGAGGTCTATTATATTTCATGTGCTTTTAAATCTTTAAGCATTAATTCATTAGTAATAACTAAAGCTTCAATGAGACATTATTATTGCAGTCGTCTTGTTATATAATTGACTACAGGTCTTTAAACAACTTATCCAAAAAGGGTAAAAAGATAGTCTTGCAACTTTGCATCTGCATCTGACATTTTAAAGGAGTTCGTGGAAGAATGGAGAGTGACACATAAATTGTTTTCCATTTTCAGGAGCTTGTTGAAAAACTTAGCAAAGGAGAACTATCAAAGGATGAGTATCCTTGCATGAATGATCCTAGTCCAACTTTCCATAGCACATCTCAAGCTGCATCTATACAGGAAGCTCCAGTTGCTCATTCCATGAGATCAAGGAGGACCCCGACATGGGCTCGGCCTCGTGGCTCAGACGATGGGTATTCAAGGTCCTGACCATGTATACCTAGAAATTACCTTTATATTCCCCTTTTTTTTTCACTGCCGTACTGTGACTGTTTTAATCCATCAAAGCCACTGTCACGACTCAGGGCTGGCAAGCATTAGTTCTCTGTTGAGTTTCATTTTAATGTTTGCTTCCTACCTCATCTCAGTGATTCGATACTAAGACATGCATCGAGTGATTTCAAGAAGATCGGCAAACGCATTTTTGTGTTCATAGTAGGTGGAGCTACAAGATCCGAGGTATGAAAATTTTATGGTCTCTACCTTCAAGACCATAATGTTTTATTCGTTATAATAATTCAACATTTCTGATACACTCGTCTCCTAAAATGTCCTTCACGTACACAGCTAAGAGTCTGCCACAAGCTTACGGGAAAGTTGAACAGGGAAGTTGTTTTAGGCTCAACAAGTCTTGATGATCCTCCGCAGTTTATCACGGTATTTTATTCCATAACTCCACAAATTTCTCATTCTACTTGGCATATATATAATTCTTGGTCTGCTAACATTGTATTGCCATGATATGCAGAAATTGAAGCTGCTGACGGCGGCACATGAACTGTCTTTGGATGATCTGCAGATATAAATAAAAACCTGTTGGAGTTGGAAACTGGTAACGTGCCTTTTTGCTCCAGCCTGATTTGATTTGTAACCATAGATTTTTAATTTCATTAATACACATTTTTGAACGCTCAATCAAAAATGTTGTCATTAGCGTCGCAGAGTTTACCTGGCTATTCATTCTGGGTTGTGTATTTGTTGTAATTGATGTGGGGTAAATCACCTGTATAATATTTTTGTAATTGATACGAAATTACTCTGCTGAAATTTGAAAGATAAAACTAATTGAAGCCTAACACCATTGTGCTTGTGAAAAACTTGAATCATCTAAACCTATGTCATTGTCAACCCTGGATTTTATCAGAGAGCCCTTCCAGGATGAACAAGTTTTCCTCCGCTAGGAAACCCTACAACCTAATTTTCCATATTTAGTTCAACAGCTTGGCTGTTTCATCTTCCCACCCACCTCGCTTTCGGCTTTTCTTTTCTTACTTTAATCCACTGGCCTCTTGACATAAGCAATGTATCCATCAAATTCGAATTTCCTTTTTCATCCAGCATAATCTGTGTAACGTACTTTCCCAAAAAAAAAGGTCGCTCTCGCCATCCCTGAACTATGCAAATCAGAAGTAGCAGGATGGCCTGAGAAATCGTTTCATATATTTTTTTTTTCTACACAAGGGATAAAAATCTGTCTGGGAATAAAGGGAGAGTTTAGCAGTGTTATGATTCCAACTTTCAAATCTGTTGATTATTGTGAAGAAATTTCCAAACCAAACGAAATATTATGGAAAGGACCAAAGGTACCCTTACCCAAAACAGCTATACTCAAATAAAACATAAGATATAACTAAAACAATGAAGACGAACCTTGTCATGCAAGCCGCAAATTGACCACAAGCAACCCACGTAACCGTTTGGATCGCTCCCATCTATTTCATACCCCAATGAAGAGTTTCACGTCAAGAAAGAATATTACACTTTTTGCGCGAACATAATGGAAGCATAATGTAGCACTACTTAATTTTACCTTGTCATTTAGATGCATGCACATTTCAATGGCCTCTCTAGGTCTCTTTGGCCGCTCAAGTATCTTTTAGCCTTGTACATACTGCACACGATTTCGAAACTTTTCAACAAGACGATTATTAACAATTAAGCTATAGAATATTAGCTAATAAATCCAGGAAAGCTTACTTCGTTCATTACTCAAAAAGCCAGGAAAAAAAATACAGGCACATTTAACTCAAAGCGTCAGTAACCACGACTCACGGTAAAAAGACTGCCCAGTTTGTAAGGTTGCTGATGCATGCCAAAAAAAGCAACCCTTAGCAATATATGCGGAAAGTTCAAAGTTTGCAATGAAATCCAAATAGTCACCAACAATTTGCTAACAGGATCATCAGTTTGTGCCTTCTCCAATTGCTGCATCCTGCAAATTCGAGAGTCATTTGAGATTCAGTCAGAAAAATAGAGGCAATATTCGACTATAGAGTGAATGATCACGACCAAAGATCCCACTTACTCGTAAGTATGTTCTCGCTTGTCAGAGGCATGGTCCATCAAGGTCTTACGTGCCATTCCCACGCCCCCTTTAATGAATCGTAATAGAGCTGACAATAGCAAAAATTATCAGCCAGTTCTCAACGCACAATATCAAACTCCTCTAAAAAGGTATCAACTGCCTTCAGAGTAGCAGATAGATAAAACATTGAACCATACGTCATATATAACAAACTACTAGCTAAAGCAAGCCATACAATGACGTAAGATTCAACAGCAGCAAACCTGAGAACAAAATTTCAGAAAACTACGTCCCTCCAAGGCACACCCCTGTGCAGATATCAGCCCAAATATGGAGACAGACAAGAAAGAGCTCCAGGTTTTAAAGGAATATTCTGGTCCATTTAATCGTTGATCTCGAAATATGCAGTAAACCACGGTACCCTTTTTTCAATGGCTGAAACCCTTCCTTCAGGACCCGGATCCGACCTGGTTGTACAGAGTTCGGTTTGGTAGTTGGTTAAGATAGAGAAAGCCATGAAGAAGGTGAATAATAGGGAGCGAACCGAAGGGCGTTTGCTACCGTGTGCCAGGGGGTGCGGAGGACGTAGGCGAGCAAGGTGGGGGCACCGATGAAGAAGAGAAATTGGAGGGAAGGAAGCAACCAGAAACAGTTCGAGGTTTGTGGTTTTCAAACATACACGTGGATGCTTATAAGTTTGACACGTTTCAGAAAGACGGTTTGTTTTAAGGGTTTTAATTTGCAATAGTCGCGGCCCTGAGAAGTTCCCTGTTCCTTCCAAGCCATGTCATAGACATATATAGCAACACTTTATTATTCTTAGTATTTACATTTTTATTTTACCTATTTTAATTAACTTTTTTTTGTGAATTAAAAGGAAAAAGTAGTGATAATTTTTTAATTACTAATTTTAATTAAAAATCAAAATTTAATTTTTTTATTGAATAATTAAAAAAATAAAAATATAAACTGTTTAATATTTCGAACAATCAAAATGATCTATATGATATAAACACCTTACCCTTCAATGAAAGCGATATTGGACAACATGCTCTTAATCAGTTTGCAGCTAACTAACACACTTTTTCTTTCGGTTAATACATCTTATCAAGTTCCCATTCAAGCAATTCTGAGGGTAGCTCCTGGTTCAAGTATTGTGATCTAAAGCTTTGAAAAGATATATATACTTGCGGCAGCAACCATATAAAAGCAAAGATACTTGCTGATAAGCTTAAGATTGCATTTTGATTTCACTGGCCGACATAGAGCAGGACAATGAGATGGTTGGACTTTCATGTTCAGATGAGCTAATCTTGTTTGACTAAAATTGCTATTGTACTGCCCCTAACTTGTATTTTCCGTCTTTGTTGAGTTGGTCGGACTTCCATGTTCAATGTTGTCGTTTCTCATGCATTCAGATTGCTGAATAAACAGATTTCGACTTTGCTAATATATATATATATATATATATATTCATAAATCTTTTAAGTCTAATCGAAGATAAGGTAAAGAAGCGTTTCAAAGCAATCAGACGAAATGCTTTGAGCGACAGCATAGAAATATTACAGCAGACGTTAAATTCATTTTTTAAATTGACGAAAAACTAATAATTATAATATTATATAAGATAACCGACTTGATGAAGCGATTTAAGATTGCATGCGATGAAAAACTCATTCTTGAGCTCTATGTATTTGAGGTATATATAACTTTCTTTTTTTGGCAAAGCAATACGTATTGTTTATCCAAAAAATAGGAGTACTTGCTACAATATTTACACTTCCACATATGCAGTACAGATATATATATATATATAATATATATAGATATATAGCTTTCAGTCACTTTCAAATGGCTAGAAATATCACACTTTTATGCATTAATTTCTTCATCTTGTCGATTGAGCGGTTGGGATTGAGAGAGGTTTTTTGCAAAATCATTCTTCATTTCTTCAATGAAACGAAATCATGATTTATGGATGTATACTATTAAGAAATTATTATCTTTTAGATGTCGATTGTTTAAATTATATGAATAAATATAAAATACATATATTAATATATAAGTTATCGCATGTAAATATACGATATAAATACGTTGTATGATTAATAGTTATGATGCATGAAAAATTATTTTCAAGATATCCAATGAAAGAGGAAAAATATTTGATTAGATGTGTTAGAGTGATGAGTAATCTCACATGGATAATGTGTGGCTTAACTATTTGGTATATATTAGCCAAGTTATAATGTAGAGTTAAGCCCCAAGGAGCATTCAAGCTTCTGGGTTTAAAGGTGAAAGTCCAATTGAGGTTAGATTAAACATATGCGTATTGTCACTTAATTGGATCAAATTTGAGTTTAAATTTTAAAAGTCATGTGAGTTAAACTTTACATTCTTAGAGCCCAGTTTGTCTACGTTTAAAATCCAAAATCAGATTTTAATTTGAATAAGATATTATTATCTAATTTCAAATTTTTAAAAAAATTATCCTAATAGATTTAAAAATAAAATAGTGACTATAAATTTTTTTTTTGTGATTTAATGAAAATGCTTACAATCGTTCAAAGTCTTTTTTACTTTCTAGAAAAAAAATGTAATTGGGAAATTTTTTTGATGAAAAAAATTGTACATTTTCCTTCACTCATCTTCTTTGCTTTAGTTTTATGTCTACTCTGAATAAGATATTACTATCCAGTTTTAAATTTAAAAAAAAATTATCCTAATAGATTTAAAAATAAAATCGTGACTATAAATTTTTTTGTGATTTAGTGGAAACGGTTACAATCGTTCAAAGTCTTTTTACTTTCTGAAAAAAAAAATTAAAATTGAAAATATTTTTCACAAAAAAACTATACCTTTTCCTTCACTCATCTCCTTTGTATAAATTTTGTGTCTATTCTGAGAAATCGATTGATAACATCTTTTGGTTTGCTGTGTTACAATCAATTATACTTTCAATTTACAACGTGATTGAAGAGGCTTACGAGATAAATTACGGATACTGTTAAGCACCCGACAGGCAGGCAAATTTCGTCTTAAGGTCAAAAGTTTCAAATATTGATTTAGTCAGTTCTTCGGATTTGGTTGGATTTATTGAGAACGTTACAATCATTTAAAATCTTTTTACTCTCTGAAAAAGAAATTGACGATGGAACATTTTTTTCTTGAAAAAGCCTATACTTTTTCATTCGCTCATCTCCTTTGTTGCAGTTTCATGTTTATTCTAAGAGAAAGATTGATAACATCTTTTGGTTCGCTATGTTACAATCAACTATGCTTTCAATCTCCAACGTGATTAAAGAGGCTTGGGAAACGAGTTGCAGATACTATCAAGCACCCAAAACGCAGGCAAATTTTGTCTTAAAGTCAAAAATTTCAAATCTTAGCTCAACCAATTCTTCGGATTTAATAAAACTAAATATTTTAATTTTTTGTTTGCCTAATTATTTTATTATATTTATTTCAGATATGTATGTATAACCATTTATTTGTTTATACAATACATAGCGCTATCTGGCTTCTCATAGATAACTTTTATAAACTCTTTTAATTTGTGTTCTTTTTGCCTCCTTTGCTTTCTAGTTTATACCTTGCTTAGATCAACCAATATTGTCGGTTTTTATTGACAATTAAGCTCTTCAATTTGGCAGAAAACAGTCAAAAAGCTAGCTCAAATTCCATGGAAGAATTATGAAATTTAGGTTGAATTTCTCTCGCACAACTTTTCATTATATTTATCAATAGCTTTTAATTATTTTCATTAAATTATGCCATTTTCCCTGGCTATTGACTTGCTGAATCAGTGGAGACCTTTAGAAAATAGAGAAACTGTCATTGTTCATCGCATATACATAGCCTTCAATGTTGAAAACCACCTAAAAGTTAAAGCTCATACTTTTTTTCTGGATTGGTTCATATCATTTCTTGAGTTCTAACTTCAAGAAAACGTATTCATTAATTTACTCCATATTTTCTAAAATTCCTACGCAGAAAGTGAAAGTATATATGAAGCAGATATATATATCCTAATTTCCTATCTGCACTTTGTTCTAGTTTTTATGTGTGTGTGTGTGTGTGTGTGTGTGTATGGATGCCGACCAAAACCCCCGAGCCATGAAAATATATAATATAGTTAATGGTCACAAAGTTCATCCCTCGTTGAAGTAAAGAAATCATAACGGTGAATTGTCGCATTAATTCCTTCAAGATTTAGTAAGGAAGGGTGGACCAAAAGATTTACCTCAAGATTCTGCGTTAGAAAGAAAAAAAAAAAAAAAAAAGCTAAAGGTTACATCCGCAAAAATCAAAGAATTGTCAAGTAATGGGGCCAAACTGTTGAAACTTCAAGTTGCTCCTGTCAAGCTCAAACTAGATTAGATATCCTGTTCATGGTCTCCTGGTATTACTTTAGGCGTTGAAATTGGAACCCCCCCTCCCCCCGACAGGTAGTTAGAATTATTCATGGATGGAATTAGATTGAATCTAAATAAAAATTTTATTTGGTCAAGGCTGGATCGATATTTTGGCATTTTGATAGTGATGGAGGTCTAAATACTAACATAAATTAAGTTGATCAAATATTTCATCATATATAATTTTGTATGGAAAGTTTTGACTGATTTGTCTCCTTCCAAAACCCATTGTAATCTTCTCTTCTTCAGTTAATTCCCAACAAAAACATTTTGGTCTGTGGTTGGTGCACAAATATAAGACATGTTTGGTTGGCTTGGTTGCACAGATAAACAATTGCTGTATATAGTCTTTGTCGAACTTCACCAAGAAATAACTGATATCTCATCTGGAAATTAAGATGCCTGAGAGAGTCAGTCAAAGTTAGAATTAAAGCATGGAGTGCTTGTAACTTTCTGCAAGTATTGTTCATTAATTTGCATCCCATCCTTAACAATTTGAGCAAGCAAGAAGCAATTTCTCGGAGGAAAATTTGCAACTTCTACTTTCCACTTTTTTCCATGCAAAAGGGAAAGTAGATTAATGGCAACGGTGGGGAGCTTCTCCCTAGCCGTAAACGTCGAATATGTATCTTAAATTTATTAAATATTATATTTAAAAAATAATTGAATAAAAAAAATTAAATTAAATTTTGAGTTCTGCTCTTTCGGTAACTTGTTTTCAAAATTAAACTATAATTTTTTTTTTACCTTTATTTAATGCAAAATATAGTATTATTATTTTTATTATCATATACATTTTTGTTACTTTATCTGATACAAAATAGTCATATATTTTTTTTTACTATTATTTGTTATAAAATTACAAATTTTATTGTAAGTAATTCTTTTACAACTATTTGTATCTTTCATTCTAACACAACATAATCCGTAATATTAGAACAGATAATTATAATTACTCAATTTCTTACTTTGATAACACAGATTATATTATCACTTATTATTATATTCTTTACAATTATTTATTAAAAACTTACATTTTTTTGTTATGAACAAAAAATGATAATAAATTCCTAATAAAACTGGTCAAAACCTTACGAAAAGCTTACAAAAAAAGAGATTACCCTAAAACTTTTCAATGGTTGACAATCTTTTAGATTTTAGAATATAATCTTCAAACCTTCTGCTGGTTGCTTCTGCCCCATGTGAGGAACACGAAATCTTTCATAGCTTTATTCTGCCTTTTTTTTTAACCTTCAAAAGTGAAAACTCATGATTAAAGCATTCCAACCCTTAAATTCCAAGCCAAGAAACTTTGTTCAATATTTTATATTAAAAAAACAGCTACTACATACATTCATATATATATATATATATATATATATAAAAGATGGTTAGATTATGAAAACAAAAAGTTCTTCCTTTGTTTTTTTCCTTTTAATTTTTTATATGTACTGATAGAAGCCTTTCCATCTTAATTTATAATTTCTTCGGCCATTGTATATAATAATCATTTCAAAATTATTCTTCTAAATATTCAAAAAGAAAATTCATGAAATTAATCATGAAAAAAATGCCCAATTTCAGTGCCCCAATCAACGCTTTCATTTGTAACCCCAATATATTCGTACCAAAGTCTGCTTAATCATTTGAAAAGCGTGCACATGATTTCAATTTCAATGTCTCGCCAAACATGGAAAAAGAGTTATGTTTGCACGTTACCAAGGCAGGAAAATGGAATCAAGTTTGACATGAATTGCCTAAGCTAATCGCATTAAATTTGCATGCATTATTTATTGACAGCTGCTACAATAACAATAATTTTTATTAAAATAATTTATGTGTATTTTTTTACCTGTATATAATATTATTCTTAATTAAATCATGGTTAGTGTTAAATTCTATTTTATTTAAATAGAATATTATATATTATATATTATGTAATATATAATAATGCTTAGTGTTAAAGGAAACTTTAAGGTGTTTAAGAAAATATTTAAATTTTCTTTAATTATTTTATTTTGAAATAAACTGTTATATTTTTTATTACATGCAAATAAATCCTTATTCTTTGCTTTGTATTCAAATCAACTTTTATTTGAAATGAAAAATTGATTTATTTATAAACTTAATTAAGTATAAATTAAAGATTAAACTAATTAAATTTAATAAAAATATAAAATTTTATTTAAATAAAGTGATAAATTTTAAATCTTTTTTATTATTTTAATTTTTTTATTAAAAATTCCGAACTGTTATTGTCTTTCTCAAAACCCATATTAATGCCAATTATAAATTATTATTTATATATA
>JAQSVH010000004.1:15187662-15201318 GCA_029448705.1 Adansonia digitata
TTCTTGCCCACCCACCGATTATCGTTCTGTAATTAACAATTTAGTTTAATAATTTATTGAAAAAAGATAATATTTACTTATAATTAAGATTGTAAACAAACAAATGGCCTTTTTGCTAGCATGTAAGAAAAAATGTAATAATATACTCAAAACAAAGGGAAAAAAACGAAAAAAAAATGTAAAGAAAAGAATTGCAAGTATCCCACGTTATTTATTTATTTTTTATGGTAATAAGCGGTCCACAACCATATAAATTTACACTTTAGGAATGCATCGTAAACGCACATTAATTGATTAATTTTTACAGTTAGCGTTCACGTTGCTCGCGAGCTGTATTATCTTTAAGAAAACTCTCCCTGTCAAAGCCCTACACTATGTTATATTATATTAAGATTGGAAATATAAAATAAAAATTTGCTTAATTTTCTCCGATTCAAAGTCAAAACACCATGTGTATAAAATAGATCTCATAATATATATATATATGTATATATATCTATACACATAGTAGCATAGCTTTAGCACGTGATATTATTTTAGTAAATTTTGTGTTAATAAAAATTAATGTTATAATGATTTTAATTAGAAATGAGAAGTTGTGATTCGTTAACAATGTTAGTTATTACTTGTATTTGTTTAAGAACGATGCAACTTACCGCAATTCATACCAATCCCACAATTATTTTCAAACTTTGAACATCAATGCCATGAATAAATTTGGTTCTTTTTTTTTTCTAAAAATAAATTATAATCCATGAATATATACCAAAAAATTCCTCATAATGTTTGATTTTTGTCATTGCATTTTAGGTTCCCTTTTGATTATAACAATATTAATTAAAAATAAAAAAAATAAAACTACCAAAAACAATGATGGAGAAAGACTATATAAGATCGATCTGATCAGACATTGTTATGGAGGTTGGTAATGGGTGGTGAAAATTCAAAGATAATGAGCACTTCAATGAGTGGAAACCAAGAATAAAAGAAAGGAAAGAAAAAAGAAAAGAAAAGAAAAGAAAAGGTTGTAAGTATGATGAGAAATAGCATTGAAAGAGGCAAAGATTCTTGTATAAAGAGAGTGCCATCTTATACTAATCATTATATACCTTTTTCTTTTAACCAAGCAAAAAATGAGTGGAGTGAGTGAAATTAACAAAGTCCTTGAAACCTAACCATAAGCTGAGAAAAATAGAGAGCGAGAGAGAGAGAGAGAGAGAGAGAGAAGATTAGGAGCTTAGTTTGGTGAGCAGTCAGCATTAACAAATAAGTCTTGCCGACAGGAAATTCTGTCTCTCCACTAAATCTTAGTAATTAATTAGAAGATGACCCCAAAGAGTGAGTGGTAAAGAAAAAAAACAAAACAAGAAATTTACTTCATTTGAGATTTTTTTTTTTTCACCTTTTTTCTAGGTTTTCAACTGTTGATGGAGACTGTGCAATGGGTGAATCTAATTCCATCGAGGCGTTAAGCCAAAAGAGAGAGTTTCAAAGTTCTCAGTGCTTTTTTAAGGGAAAAAAAAAAGGTATGGAAAGCCGATGGTTGTTTCTTGAAAAATCTATCTTTGGTTTTCCATCAAAGGGTTGGAACATGGAACAGTGATTGATTAGCTTTAACATAAGTGGAAGAAAGTACTAAAATGGTTGATGACCAGCCATTGTCAAATCCACCAGAGAAAGATAACTATTATCCAGTACACTGCAATACTCACGAATAACAAATCTTGCTTTTTCATTGGCGTAGTACATGATAAGGTTGATAAAGATAGGAAAAATCTCATCTTAGAAGTTGTGCAGTACTATAGCTTAAATTTGTAGTTTTAACATAGCATAGATGAGGCATGAGGAACATTATAGGATCAGTCTTCAAGTGTTGGGCATTTTCTGTGCCATTTCATGCCGACAATCTTCCTTTGCTTTGGGGTCCTCTTTAAGACCTCTCTCGCGATCATAGGGGGAAGAAGGGGGGGTGGAGGAGGGGGAGCATCAGCCAATGAGTTTGCATGAACATCATGAGCTTTAGAATGTTTAAAAGATAAGTTACCCTTCCCCAAAGATGATTTGATGGGAAAAACCTGATCTCTTCTACTAGAACAAACCAAAGCTTGGAAAATGACTTCCACTTTCTTTCATGGTGGGGTTCCAATCTCCCAAAGACAAAAGAACAACAGAAGAGATGTAAGATGAGATGGGGGGAAAAAAAAAGCAGTTAGAAGTGGTCGTCCAGCTCGAAAAGCCCTGGTCTCAAGTCCTTCCGAGGTTGCTGACCCACGTCCTGAAACACGGTTCGCCATCCACCCAACCGGCTCCGAGGAACCTCTTGCGAAAAGGGACACACTGCCAAAAAAAACTTCACGTCCTCGGATCCTTCAGCCAAATTCCTCTGTAATCATGGTCCGACAATCCTAACGCCCAACCATCTTATGGTGGTCTCTCCGATCCAACAATATCTTTCTGGCATGCTTCTGCCAACCGAAAAGGGAAAAAAAAAAAAAAGAAGACATTTATCATAATTTTCTTCAAGTTTCTTGATCACTTCAACTTACAATAATTGATTTTACCAAAGTTTTTGGACATATGTTTCAATAGTTTAATGTTCTCCAAGAAATAACTATATTTCCAAAGAAGAAATGAGCCTATCCAAACATTTCTGATAAAAATGAACTCAGACCAACTAATTTAAGAGAAGTAGGGAGTGTATTTCGGATCTGATTTTTGTTTTCAACCTGTCAAAACGATTGATTGCATCCCAAGTCACAAAAAATAAACACAGTGCACACACACAGAGAGAAGGTTCTTATCGAGTTTTGGTACCTCCCGAGGTAACAGATACAGCACGGTCCAGACGAACAATTATCTATTTTGGCTAAGAACGAATCAACTTCGGTTTGCAGAAAAATCCTTTAGATGGGTATACTGAGGACCAGCAGGCAGCCAGATACGAGTTCCCGAAAACCAGAAAATAGTTGAAGTTGTTTCAGCAAAATCTCCCCAATCATTTTATCATACATCAAAAGGGAAAATGATATCCTTATTGGACATGTGTGAAAGCTACAAAGACAATGTCGATCACGCTTGTTTAGAAAGAAAATAAGATGATCATGCAAAGGATCCACACTTCAAATAATATTCAAATCAAGGGAACAGCTGTACAATATATCAGTTACACAAGTTCAGTTGGAACTTGAAACTTAAAGATCTAAATAAAGAAACCATATGACAAACTTTGTCAGACAGAAAAGTAATTGTGTTTAGAATATTAAAGAGAAACTTCTTTTCCGGATTCTTAAGAATACAAATGAGGGCTCGTAAGCCTTAAAGTAAGATTGCAAATGGCATAGGGAAAATTAAGTAAATAATATCGTCTACACACACATGCATTGCAGTCCAAAGCCTATATTGCGAGTTCCATAAACAAAAAAGCACATACGGAAGGTAGCATACAACCCAAATGAGATTATACAACTTCCAATATTACTCAAGTTAACAGCATATGGTCCATTAGTGCTTTATGTTCAAAGAATGACTTGTTTATGAACTTCCAAAAGAATCTAGAGTCCAGATATGTTCATAAAACGAAAAAGAGAAATTATAAATCTTTCCCCTTTATAGATATTATTTTTTTATAAAAAATGCTAGAGGAAAAAAAAATCAAAATGTTCTTCCTGTTCTATAACTTCTATTCATGCAGCAATCTATATCTTTACGAACAAGAAGACTCTTTTTTTCGTGCAAATCCAAAAGCCCCAAAAATCATGCTAGGGTAAAAGATGGGGAAAATGCCCAAACTGTGAGGCCCAGCAGTGGTAGGAATACAATATTCAATCCCAATCAATGCCCTGTTCCTCCCACCTGACTCTCCCAAAATCTTTCACTAAGTAAGCTAGTACAAAATGGAAAACAAGAAGTAGTAGAAAGAATTCAAAAAATTTTACAATTTATAAAGAAATGGGGGGAAAAAAGGAAAAAAAGAAAAGTTACACTGAAGATGTTTCAACAATAACCTCATTTAGCACATCGTCCTCACCGTTTGCCAATGCGAAAAGCTCTGCATCCTTCTCTTCGTAGCTGGAAAAATCCTTCCTTTCGAGCTTCGAGTGTGCTGCTATAAATAACAACTTCTGAGCCCTCTCCATGGCTACCCTTGAATGACCATGTGCGCCTACCCATCTCAACAAAGACTGGCTGCATTTGAATCCGCATGAAGTTGCATGCAGGAAAATAAGCCTAACTGCAACTTTCCCTAGGGACTTGAACTCAGTAAGGTAAGTTTCCCAAACAAGCCTACTGCTTTGGGGATTAGAAAGTTTCATCTTCCCGGTGACTGGATCTCTCTCCTTCATCTGCACAGCTCGAGCGTATACCGGATCAAGCCCTTCTGTTCTCCATTTCATGAGTTCCATAAGAGCAATATGAGCTTCCTCCTTAGATACAAGCCTGGTTATCAGCTTATCAACATCCTTTTCTTGCTCAAGTGTCAAGCATTTGAACGGGGGAAGGTACTTCCCACTCATGTCTTTAATCAAATAAAGTGGATCAAGTACATATGCAGCAGCCCAAGCTGGGTGGTAGTTCTTCTTGAACCGCCTTTCGATCACTTTCTCTACTGGTCCTTCTGCAATGTGAAATTTTGAACACCAATCCTTCACCTTGGTTCTAAGATCATCCCAAAGTGGCAGGCATTGCCCAACTAGTGGTCTTTCTGTCTCAATCATTTGAGCCATTTCCTTGACCAATTTAACCAATGAATGCACCGCCTCTAAGTCAGTCCAAAACCCCATATCTCGAATCATCTCTGCAACTTCCCTGGCAATTGAATCTTCCATGGACACCATCTTATATGTTTCGTCAAGCAAAACCAAATGAAGTGCCCGAGCAGAGTTCAATATATCTTCAATCATTGTATACATAGGTCCAAAATTAAAGCTCTCTTGATCACGCAAGGGCCCTCTCAATAACCCGGCACTCCCACACTCCTGCAACTGATACTTTTCAAAGCTACTTCGAATTTGACTCGTAATATTTATAAAATTTGCAAGCTTTAAGGCATTATCAGTCACTGTCTTGAACAAAGGAAGCTCCTTGCTGAAGTCCTTAATCAAACTATTAAAACCCTGAAACTGACAAGAAAGATTAACCATCCAATGATGCTGATTCTCCAAATTCCTCAATGCTTTAGCCTTAAACTTATCGGCAACAATCCCTGCACACTGATGCACTCCATTCCCACAAATTCCAGTTACCGTCTCCCACAGCACTTCCTCTGCATATTTAGAAGGAACTGAACCACTAAGAAAAACTGCCCTTCTATACAAACTAGTCCCATTAGGCAAATTCACACTCAAGTTCACCAAGCTTTGTTCCCCACTAGCAACTCTCCTACCTTTCCACCCATCAGATGCAACCTGAAAGAACATAGCATCTCTAATCCTTGCCTCGGATTCAGCTTTCACTTCCTCGAACTTAACATCCAATCTACTCCCAGCAATCTCCCTCCTTGAAACGGGTGGCAACCCAACCTGATTAAGGAAAGCTCTAAACTTTGGATGTTCAAGACTCGAAAATGAAACCGACCCACAACACTCATAAATCCAATCAGATAAAATATCAACTGCACAGTCAATCTGGGACTTGCTTAAAGTCGGCCCAGGTGAAGTTTTTGGAGTTTTTAGCTTCTTTACACTATCTTCTAACATGGCCAAAGCACCCAAATCCTCTTTCCCTCCAGACAAAACCAAATGATGCTGATGTTGTGGCGCAAAACTTCCACCACTCGCTGTCACAACCACCCCTGACGACGGCGAGTAAGCTAACTCCCCAGGAAACCTTGAAGGATCAACAATAGTCAATGGAGTAGCCTGATAAGAACAACCCGAACCTGAAGCCGAGGCAGCAAGGACCCCGCCAGTAGCAGTTACCGTAACCGAAGAAGAACTTCGTTTTCTATTACTTTGAGTAGCGGTTGCTGCCGCCACCGCTGTCGGAGATGGAGAAACAGAAGAAATGGGCTTAACAAGGGAGTTAAAGTTGGGACAGGTTCCCCTCTTTAGATGTTCTGAAGCTGTTCTTGAAGGATTTGACGCTGAGAATACAGCGTCGCACAAAGAGCATCGGAGCTTTACAGCTTTGGGGAGTCCGGTATCAGTGTTATGAACGAGCATGGGCTCGAGATGAGCCCAATACCAAGCTCCTTTACCTTTAATAGCCTTGGTTCGAACCATGACTAACCCTTCGTACCTTTTGTGTACGGCCTTGGCTGTTAACTCGTCGGCTGAGACAGATTCCACTGGAGTCGTTGTTGTATTAGGCGTGGCAGCCATTGCAGAGGGACTTGAATGAAAACAATGGAAAATTCGGCAAGTCTTTTCGAAGTTTCAACGAAAGATTCTGCTTCTTGTCTTTGTTGCTGTTGATTTCGTCGTTGTTCTTGTCATCATTTTCTTCTTCTCCTAGTTCCCGTGGATTATATGAACGACCACGTTTTATGGTTTTTCGCATTTAGCCGGGAAAATCCGCCGGCGCTGGCCGGATCTTGATTTCCCGGCGACTTCCCATGCAGAGTTTTTTTTTTCCAACTTTTTTTTTTATTGGGTCCGTTTTATTTTTTAGCAGAAGAAATTTCAAAGCCAGAAAGAGAGTGGTAAGGCAGAAATGAAATAAGGAGACGTGAGATCGAGAAAGTAATGAATTGACGCGCTGACACGCACCGCCGAGGTGAGCGTGGGGGAAATGGGAAAGAGGCCATGGCATGTTGATGGAAACCGGTGCAAATTGAGGTAACACCAAAGTCCCACGTACGGAAATATTTACAACCTGACACCGGTTGTCACGAACAGGTGATTGGGAGAGTCCAAGAAACGCGCCTCAGAAAGGTCCTAGCTTTTGTTTCGGTATCGCTTTCATATTTTTTTTGCCTTTAATTTAAATTTCTTTTTTTTTTTCATTGTTTTTATTATTTTCCATCCAATTTTCTTTCTCTTTTGTGTGGCTTTCTTGCTGGGGTCTTTTGTTTGTCTCGCCTGTTTCCTTGTATTGCTCTCTACGTTGGAATTTTTAATTTTAGTTTTTAAAAAATTTAAAAATAAAATTGATTTTAATCAACCTGACCCGACTTGAGCTATATTGTGTTTCCTTTTGTGGCCTATTCTATGGGTGTGGACATAACTAGGGCAACCTAGGAATTTAATTAATTCCTTTCTTCTCTCCCAAACCAATTTTTCTGGGAGAAAATGAGATGGGGAGGCACAATTTTGTGAATAAATCGATTAAATTTAATCTATTTAAATTTAGTTTATTTGATTTTATTTGATTAGATAGTATAATTTTAATATATTTATTGGATTAATTTATGATTTTTATTTTTAAATTAAATTGATTGAATAAATTGACACTTAATTAAAAAATAAATTATATTATTTTTATTCCATTTGAGTTTTTAGGATTTTAACATTACCCAACCCAATATGAGGGAGAAATTGAAATAATAGATCGGACTAAATTATTGTAGGTCAGTTAGTTCGACTTCTCACTTATATTTTGATTAATTTGATTTGTTAATTTGTTCGATTTTTTTAAATTTTAAAATTGAACTTATTGAATGCTCATTTTAAAAGATAATAAAAAAATCAAATTTAACCAACTTAACTTACATATTTAAATTTAAATTTTAATAGTTGTAATTTTTTCTCTAAACATCAAAAAGAAATAAAAAATTCACATAAAAAAAGCTACAACGCATACCCTATACAAAATACAATCAAGGCTTGGAAACTATAGTTTTGATTTGATAACCCCTTAACTTATCGATGAAAAGTGCAGCCACTTAATTTTTTTTTTTTTTTTAAAAAGACAAGAAATTCAGCATTAGCATTTTTACCTCTTAATAATAATAATCTCCATCTTCTTTTATTCTCCAACTTAATAATTTTGTACATCAAATCATGGCTTAATACATTCTCTTAAACTAATATCATCATGGTAATGGTCATAGTCCTCATGGATGCATCATTCCATTTAAGAATGTGATCTACACCTTAAAATAATGTATTACTAACATCAATGTGTTCCATTTACAATATATTTTTATATCCCTCCAATTGGGCCAACAACTAGAAAAAATAACAATTATGAAAATTATTTTTTGAACAAAAGGGGTCTTTATATATATATATATATATAATCTTATGGGTTAAGAAAAGCCCAATGTTGCATTAAAATTCTAATATTAAGATCAAGTAATTTTGTTCTACTATATGTAAAATAATTTAGAATAACATTTCTATCCTTAAAAAGAATAAGAGAAAATGAAAATAAAATAACATATATCTCTTTTAAGTTAGAACTTTCATTCCAAATATGAAAAAAGAAAGTTTTTATTTTAATTTTAATTTTTTTTGTTTATTTTGTCATTTAGATTGGGATGAGAGATAAAGTTTGATATATCTATTTTAAAATAAGGTAGTTAGTAATTAAATGTGGGTTAGATGAAAGAGCCAAGAGTTGATTAAATTGCTAAATGAAGTTTAGTTGGTCCCTAAATGGAGCACAAGTTTTGTATCATATATTATTATGGAACTATAAATGGGGAGAAAATATATCAAATTTTAATGCCTTAATTGTCGATGTAAATTGAGTCAAATGAAACCATAGATGTCAACCAACTGTCATCCAACTTAGTTAATATACCTTTTGTTAAGCCAACAATTTTGAATTCTTCCCCAATTCCCTAATTTAAAAGAAAAAAAAATGAAATTAATCCCTTGATCAAAGATGAGCTATTTTAACATACCAATTCTAAAGATGCAATTGCAAAATTATTTATAGCTTGCAAATATTTAAATTTAAAAAAAAAAAACAACACAAAAAGTCTTTGAAAATTTGGATGAAATACAACGAAAGAAAATTCTTCGAAAGCTTGTCATTTTCGACACTTTTTAATGCCAACTAAATGTAAGAATTGAAAACCTAGGATTTTTTTGCTTTGGAAACAATTCATAGTGAGGTCTTTGTCCCATGTTTTCTCCATCTTTCCAAACCCCCCCCCCCCCCAAAAAAAAATAGAAAAAAGAATCATGAATATTTTCGTCTAAATATAGTCACGATTAATGAATTATATATATATATATATTATATTATATTATTTTCAATCATTTTCCTTTCTGGCTGGACTCATCAGTCCTACCCAACGTATATTTGGGGTGGTTTCAAATTGATTTATTAATATTATTAGGGCAAACCTCCTTAGTAGCAGTTAGCAGATTTGGTGAAATTCACATGTTTGCTATCAACTTTGGTTGTAATACTCGTTAATATAGTAGCCAATGGAATTTTATTATATATATTAAAATATTTTTGGTTTCTCAGTTATTAGATGCACATTTAAAGAAAAAATAACCATTTTTCTCTTTCTGGGATTTCAAATTTAATCTTATATGGAACAAATAGTTCCAATTTATTACTATAAATCACAGTATCTCCGAAACCCAACAATATCAGCCAATCAATCCATCTTTAAAATAAATTAAAAAATATATAAACGATATGTAATAATTTCATAATTCACTTATGAAATTAAAAAAATAAATAAATGTCAATTTATTAAAAAAAATGAACAGCTAATGTAAAGTGATGTCCAGACAGCCATCAACTTTAAACATGCATACAAACAAGAAAAATCCCAAATTATAAAGTAAAAATGCTGTGGAGTAGGCCATAAAAACCATTAGCAGCCTCCCTCCATCTTTTTATTGTCGAAAAAAGTCAAAGAAAAACCAAACACATTGTCCATCAATGCGTCCCTCTAGGTATATAAAATGATAAATATCAATACCCATTAAGTTTGCAATAGGAGCGTTTATGAATTTGGACAAATCAAATTCCAATGATAAAAATTTTTATTTTTAAATTTTAAAAATTTATTTTATTGTTTAAGAATAAAATTAAAATATTATAAAAGTATCTTTTGATTAACATTTATATATTTTTATAATTAAATTTAAATAATAATATAAATCAAATAATTAAAACCGATCGAATTATAAATTTTTTTTATCTCAAACATTGACTTAATTCGAGCCAAGCTTGTCCGTAAACAAATTTAGTTTGATTTAAACTCATTTGATGCTCCTATTACCAAAACCCAACTACATCAATCTTGCACAAGTTCGACATAGAATAATATTTCCAACACAAATTATTAGGGTTGGCCTTTTAATTCTTTAAAAATCTTTGTTCATACCAAATCAATATATATATATATAAGCAATTTTTTTTCCTATTGAAACCCATCTAACCCGACCCTGAAAACTTTTATTTGCAAGGATCATTAAATGGTTCATAATACGAAATTAAATTTATTGCAATTGAAAAATCGAATATTTTCAATAACATGCATCTTTAACATTTCATGATGTCATGATGTGCAATATAAGGAAAATAGCAAATACTACAAGTTTGATGATATTTTGTTTTACATGTTACTATATATATATATATATATAATATCAAAGTTTTGTTCCATGAAAGTGGATAAAAAAACTTATTTTTTTTTCCTTATTTACTGTTATAGAAATTATGAAAACTCTCTCCATTCTTTTTACCCATCATACTTCAGAAATCTTAAATTTGCTTAAAAAGAACTCAAGGAAATACCATTAATTGATTTTTTTTTTTTTTCCTTTTTCTTTCGTTTTAACCTTGTTGAAAATGGAAACCAACTAACCCAAACATCTTTGTCTACATGATAGACAAAGACCTTTATTCAAGATATACAATAGTTTGCTGCTATTTATGTATCTCCCAACAATGACACCTTTCCAGCGTTCCTGAATTCCAAGCTTTTACACAAATCGATTTACATTTCCTTCCAATTTTTTTTTAAATAAAAATAATAAAATCGCAGCATGAGATAGGAAAATTCTTGCCATTGGACTTTGAGACAATAATAATAACTTCCGTTTTGCATCTTATAATTAAAGATGCATCAAACTACCCTTTCATATATGTTTTATGTTTTTTTTTTTTTTCCTTTAAAGAAAGGATAAATAATTTATTTTGTTCCATTTTTACATGTTATGACGTTTTAATAGAAATTCATAATCTTTCTAGTAATTCTAATTAAATTGGAACATGTTCTTCAAACCTCATTCTAGTGGGGGGGGTGGTAGTCTGATATTCACAAACACAAAACATTTACCAAGTTATCATTAGGAACTTCTTTTTGCTTGGATGTACACAATGAATTTCATGCATATCACAAAATTAGCAATTGTTTCCATATATTCTAAATGTGGACCAAATTGAATAAACATGGTTAATTTTTATCATGAGGGGTATGAGCAAATTCTCTACCCAAGAGCCCATGATTAACATTGTCATTTATGTCACGTGTCCATCGTGGATTGATGAATGTAAACAATTCCCCAATGATATCACCAAAAGAATGACAGAGAACGCCATATAAAGTTTGAGAAATGATGAGAAAAGTCATTAGCAATTTCGCTCCCCTTTCTAAAAAGGTGGAGGAGATAGCCATAGGGTAAAGAAAAAGGGGTGAAGAGGAGGGAGGGGGGGCCAATTTGAGACCTAAAAACATTGAAAGCCAAAACTTGTTTTTGCAAATTACAAACCAGCTGGCCCCATCAACCACATGATTTATGGACCCAACCACACTTTTGGGTGAAATATTCGGATTTATAATTTTTGTATTCATTACGTTTATATAATAATTTTGTATATCACAATTTTTTAAAAGTATTATATATTTATGTAATTTTTTATATATTAAGAATTCATATTATATAAGTTTTGACATAATTTTATATTTATTACATATTTTTATTATTTTTATCTTATATCTTATATTATGGATGTCTGAAATATTAGATCTATTAGCTCACTCAATAAAATTGGACAATGATGCAAATTCTCCTAAGGTTACGGTCCTCGCTTTTTTTTTGGGGGGGGGGGTTGTTGTCTGATAGTTCCTCCATGGGCTAACAATGGAATTAGGGTTTAACAAGTGAATATCTTTCCCTTTTTATCAAGTATTTCTCTCAATAATAAATACATATATTTCTATACTCAAATAATTAAATTTGAATCTCCAATGTAATAAAAATGATCGTATAAGTATAAACATAACATAAAATTATTAAATTTTAAAATCTTAAATAAAATAAAATAAATGTATTGAATACATCATTTTAATTATATATAAAAATTTTGTGTTTATATAAAATGATGTCATATCTTTGTACTATTATCCAAAATTGTTTTAATGCAGTTGTATGACAGATTTATTATGGGCCATCGACGTTGTTAAAATGGATTCTTTTGTCCAAAACAGAATTTGATTGAAGCATCTCAAATTCAATCATGTAGGTCAAGGGCAAAGCCTAAAAAGTATTTGGGCTTTCATTTACGGAAATGAGAAAAAGGAACGTTGAAGAATCTGCTGAATTAACCCAATACTAAAAACCTGAAACTTGTAGCCCAACACATTAAAATTGATGGTTGAGGAAAATGTAGGTTGAATATATCCCACAATGGGCTTGAACCCACAACCACAAGGTTAAGACTTAAGAGGTACAATAGCTTGCTGTAAATCTGTTAATTTGTATATTTATATTATATTTGTATATTTTATTATATTATAATTACGTTTAAAAGATTTTATATTTATATAAATTATAATATGTTAATAATTCATATTATATCATACTTTAGTTATTTTCTCCTTTGCATGCTTTTGGTGTACTTTGCTATCAAATGCAAATAAAAGAATGTTAAGAGGGCTGTGAACACCACCAACTTTCATTTCAACCTAACATCAAATATGGATAAAGAAAAATGGCAAGTGCGAGAAGGTACGCAGAGATCGACACATGCAGATTCCATACTTAAACCCTTTAAATAATTTGAGGGACACAACTGAAAATACACACCGCCATTCTGGATTCTGATTAATAGTTTCTTAGCTAAAAACAGAAGGTTGTAAAAACAGAGGACAGACATTAAAACCTAGACAATGAGAACTGATTATCTTCCTCAAGCTACACCAAAATCAAAACATTTGGGAATGGCCATGTTGTCACTCTTCATCTGAAATCACTTGAGAAATCTACTTTATCATAATAACAGTGATGTAAAGTTGAAATCAGATTTCCACGAGTCGTCACGAGTGAGAGGTACAACTGAAAAGGCTGCTCAAGAGAATTGCTCTCTCTATTAATAAGCGGCTATTCTGATTTAAGATCTTGAGTTGGAACATAGTCTGAGCCTCCATTCTGAGCACCATTAATTCTAGATTCCTCCTTCAACTGACTCATACCAGCAATGAATAATTAGCAAAAGAAATGAAACAAAATTCTCAATCTGGATGACACGGTATGTGGTTGCAATGCAATAACGAAGGAACGCAATGCAAGACCATGCGTTCAAAGCAGACTCTAGATGAAGCATATAATAAGCATGAAAAATATTTGGAAATAACAAAATAAACAGTTTGTGCATTCAACATTGTCTTTCAATCATTTATGATGATAGAATTGATGATGCTTATCTTTCAAGCCTTATGAGTAACATCAAATGCTTAAAAACAAAATATATTCAACTTTTATCCATATTCTTACCATTCTCCATCAAGGATATATTAGT
>JAQSVH010000004.1:15209537-15220834 GCA_029448705.1 Adansonia digitata
TTGTGTAAGATGATAAACTCAACTTGCTAAGGATTAATAACAAGCTAACTATTATAAATGATGAGATAAACGGTCTAAACATAAAGCAAGTTTCACATTTGAAGAATATGCTAATGCTAGTCAATGGAACAGCAAGGTTGTAGTAATTAACATAAAAGGAAAAAAAAATTAGAGTAGAGTAAATAATTTTAGATAAAATATAATATAAAATTAATTAAAACATAGTATATTAATATTTATATAAATATATGATATATAAATATAATTATAATACTTAAATATACATAAATATAATATCATTACATAAATTATCACAAAAGTCAAGTCAAAGAAGGCAAATTTTCATCATTAGTCATTTCACGCTATTTCTTTTACTTTGAGTCACTCACTCTACCAACAATCATTGTTTCAAATTCCTTATTATTTCACCTTTCACTTTCACACTTTCACACTTCCATTTCTTATAAATGCACCGTGTAAAGTAGTTTTCAAACTGTACAAAAATATTAGAAAAATGAAAAATATATAAAGTAATAATACAACTTTTAAAGGGGAAAACTTTATATCCTATGGTTCGATGAATATTGATTAATTCATCTTTTAGAGATTTTATATTTGTTATTTTTTTTCTTGAATTGATAATGATTGTTGAATTAAATTTTTATTATATTGTTAGACTCATAGGGATGTAATTTCATGTTTTTTTATAACAAATTGGTATTGAATGGGTACTCAAATTTATATTTATTTTAAATATTTTATTTTATCTCAATAAAATATAATATTAATATTAATATTAATATTTTAAATATAATTATAATATAATAAAATAATATAAAAATAATTAAAATATACAAATTATTACATTTAATTTTAATAATTAATTAAATTTTTTAATTTATTGAGCTACAAAATTAACCTGCGATGATTAATGATGTGAAAAGAGTGAGCTATAATCATAGGTACATATGTCCACTTGTCAGTATGGAAAATATGCATTGGGCCTGTAATCTGATTATGTCGCTGACATCATGCAAGTAACCAAATGATTCAAGTTCACCAACCAAAAAGTAGTGGAGAAAATAGGATCTTTATTTATTATTTTGAATATTTTTATTCAATTCAGATAAAAATAATATTATTAATTATATTTTTAAATGTCAGTTTAATTAATATCATTAATTACTGATTAATATTTTTAATTTGATAAAATAATATAATAAATATATTTTTTAAAAGGTAATAATTTAATTCTTATCAGCAGATATTTGTAAATACACCTTAATTTAACATTCTTAATTAGGTTGTTATTATTGATGCGAGGAATTGGGAGGCCCTCTAATCATTTTTTTTATCATCGGTAAAAAAATAGGGGATGCTTTTGAAAATCCAATCATGCGGATGATTTTATAATTGGATTTTATTAACGAGGTCTTAAAACAGTTTAAGGTTATAAATTATAATTATTATATTTAATATAATCTTATTGTTATAAATAATATATTAATTAATTTTAAAAAATATCTAAAATTACTGGTTAAAAATTTAAATAATTTATATTTTCATATCACGTTTATATTCTTAATATGTTTATATATTCATATCTTATTTTAATATTTTGTTATATTATATTTAATATTATTAAATTTATTAAAAATGACGTTTCTCTTTGTCATTTTCAATAAGCACAGATATGATGAGTCATGAATGATGAACTCATACATCTCATGAGTTTTGAGCATAAAGTGGACCGAGCTAAAGAAACCATAAAATAGCATGCGAGATGAATATGCTGCTAATGCTATTAATCCCCACTTGTTTTTTTGCCGCAATGGATAGCTCATGATTTCTGGTACACTCTTCAACTATATATATATATATATATATGTTTTTGTTTCCGAAATTGAACTATGTCACTAAAATTAAAAAAAAAAAGTAACCTTTTATCAACAAATAGTTCCTGCCAGGCACATTAAATGTTTGGTTTAATGTTAAAAACAATCCGATATTACGTCTGCTTGACGCTTAAAATGCCTCCTCAAATGGTGGTAGTAATATACGTTAAATTAGACTTATTGTGGTGGAAACTGGAAATGTTAGGTTTGAAAATAAACAAAGGGTAATTTGTCAACAGTCTGTCACCCTCCGCATCACGTCGCTCATAGATTACACGAAGATAGTGTAGCCATATCCAGCTTTCTTATGCTAAATACAGCAACCTCAATCACTATCTTTACTATTCTCTAGCGGGAAAATTAAGCCTATGGGGGAGTTCGTTGCCGTGTTTGACCCGACGACTGTTACCTTTTACACCTTATTACGATTTTTCTATGAGAGTTTGATTTATATTCTCTAAAATTAAAAAATTCAATATTTTATTAACAAATTGTATGATATTACCATTTTTCAAAGGACAAAATAGTTGAGCCATAAGCTAAAAAAAATATAATTTCATTTCTCAAATGTTAAATATTATTTTTCCCTCCTAGATTAAAAAAATTTTTTTTGATTCGCTCCTTACATTCTCCCGGATAGCCCTAAGATTGTATTACATTTTTTTTTTTTCTAATCTGAGACGAAGACCTGCGAAACTGCGAGAGGAAACTGGGTTCAAAACCCAATTGTCAATGGGCTGTCTCGAGTGGGCAATGGCTTGTTTCAGGCCTCCAAAAACTTTTTCAAGTTGCAAGTCCAGGACGCGGTTTCCATGGGCTATAGATGTGCTATCCGTTTGTCCCCCAACGAAATGTGCTGACTACCAAACAAACAAGTCGGCGTTGATCTTTTCTAGGACATCAATATTTGTATTGTGTCTTAATGTAATTACATGTTGAAAATATTATATATAAAAATTTTAATGTATTAATAATTTATATAATATACATGTTAATATATTAATATATTCATATTAATTTTTTATATTATATAATAGTTTTAAAAATATTATATATACATATATAAATTGTAAACTCAATTATACAATGTCAATATGGAAATAAATAGAGCCAATGCAAACCCGTGCTTTAAAAAAAATAATAAAAATAAAAAGGTGGAGGTGTTATTACCGATGACTTTTGGGAGCCAGAGATGGACATTCCCATGTTTTAAGGGTTAAGAAACGAATCAAACATCTGGGTAATAAATTATTTAATTAAGCAATTTGTTTGGACTTCATTGGTGCTTTTGACATATATTCCAAGTCAAATATTGGCCAATACTTTACCTCTTTATGTTATTCTTTTTTTTTTTTTTTCTTTTTGCTGATGTTGAAGCCACATGGGTAGATCTAGCTTTTACAGGGGCGGTCTGTCTTTTGAAAAGATTAATTTGATAAGATGAAATAGAGATTGAGAAAGTGCATTTTTGCATGAAATTTTGTGTAATTCCGACATCGATGAACGAGGCCTCACTGTGGTGATGCAATTGCGTATAGTAGTTTTTGAGATTCTGAGTTTTAGTTGCCAAATGCCAACTAGCATTTAACATAAAAATGACAGTTACAATTTGTTAGGATATTAGATAATTAGAAATAAATAATTTTTTAATTTAATTATCAAAGTGATATTTATCCCAAAATTCAAGTCCAAGAATGTAATTTACTCTATATATATTTTTTAGATAACACTTAAAAACTTGGAATATTCCTTATTTATCAAAAGAAAAGCTTGGAATATTGATTTTTTTTTCTAGATTTAAATTAAATGATTAATAATTTAAGGGATGACGTGCCTTTCGGTGGACTAGACTTGACAGTGGTTCCCACCTCACGGCAGAATGAATAAGTATTGCTAAAAGGCATGAAGCCGTGACGTCAAAACTAGATCCGATAAAAAATAATTAATATGAGATATATATAATAAAAATATATAAAAATTTATATAAATATATAATATTTTTAAAAATAATTAAAAATATTTTAAACAATACAAAAATACATGGCTTGTACAATCTAGTTAAAGCTTCAATTTGATAGTTAGACGTTAAAACCAACCCCCCCAAAAAAAAGTAACAAAGGAAAAATGGTATTCCAAGTCGATGGCAAGGTAGGAAACAACTTGAAAAAGACCAAACCAGTTCGAAAATACCATCCCTTAGTCCCACGCAAACCGCCAACTACCTCTTCCAACTGCCATTCCCTCTTTCCTAAAAGCCTGTTTTGATTCTCAAAGACAGAAAATAATTTTAGTAGTGAAAATATACAAAAAAAAAAAAAAAAAAACAAAGAAACTGTTCTTGTCCCCTTTTCTTATGTCCGAGAAGAGTCTTCGACGACGGCTTCCAAGATGCCGGCGACCACGGCTGCCGTACCCATCGCCGACCCCAAGGCTACGGACGCCTCCTCCTCCTACACATCGGCGATCGTTGAAAAGGTCGTCGAAGTATGGTAGGATTCTGAAGCGATGTGCGTCAGAGCCGTGTCTTTGGAGCTTTACCGTCGGTGACGATCAACATATTAGGAGTAGTTTCTTGGGGTCTGAAGGGGAAGGGCTTCCTTTGTTTAGGCCTCAAACTTGCACTGACGTCTTCGCTTCTTCTCCTTCTTTCTCCGGCTTTTGTTCCCCTTCTTCTTCTCCAAAGCAGGGTTTTGAGGTATGTTCATCGGTCAAACTTGATCCAGATTTTTCTTTATACTATTCTCTTTCTCTTGGTTAAAATTTGCAATATATATATTTAAATTTTCCATGTCCTAAATTTTGGCCAATGGTTTTGATTTTGAAACAATGGAATACTAAAAATATTTGCACAACAGAAATTTTGAACGTGGTACATGAAAACTAGTCGATGAAGTAGGGGGAATTCTTTAAACTAAAGATTGGTATTAATTATACCTTGCGATTGCTTGCTCGCTTTTCAAGCAATCAGCAGTTGTCTAGAAAACTTAACTCTTCAATTGTTTAGTGAAGTTTGGGATGCAGGGTTACAACAAAGAAGCTAAGGTTGTGATCAATGTATCAGTAGAAGGAAGTCCAGGACCAGTCCGGACCATGGTCAAATTGGGGTCCAGCGTCGAAGAAACTGTAAAGCTTGTTGTAGACAAGTATGGTGAAGAAGGGAGAACTCCTAAGCTTGATTGCAATTCGGGATTGGAATTGTTTCAGTCCTATTTCAGCCTTCAAAGTAAGTGATCTCATGGTTTTTACACTCTCCATTTGATCCCTGCTCACTGATAACTGATAATTGATCATGTTCTTCTGCTTTTGTATCCGATTTTGATCCTTGATTATCGATGTTTTTGGTGGATTAGGCTTGGATAAATCACTGTCAATTGGGGATGCTGGTAGCAGAAGCTTCTATCTTAGAAAGAATAGCAGTGGCCATAGTAGCAATGGAGCATCAAATTCATTTGTTTCAGAAATTGATCCAACAAGAGCCACCTCTCCTCCAGCCGTTCCACCTCCTACATATTTGCTTCCGGGTTTCATAGCTCGAAAACTCGGCAAAATCATAAGAAGAACGCGTAGGCTCTGGAAGTTCTTGGTTTGCTTGAAATGATCAGGAGGATAACCAGGAATCAAGAGGATAACCAGGAATCAAGGATCATACTTTTACCATTGTTAGACTAAGGCAATCTATTATCAGGCTGCTCTAACAACAACTGCAATCACACTGATACCTAATTCCTTTTTCTCATTTTTTTTTCCCAATTTTTTTTTTTTTAATTGGGATTGGCTTTCTATTATTTACCATCATTTGTTTCTTGCAAAATGTAAATATTATCTTGTGTTGGGTTATCAATTTATTTGAAGAACATGATGCTGATTGTTCTTTTTATTTAAAAAAATGAAGAAAAAAAGTTATTCTATTTTCTTTTGAAGTTTAATTCTTGCTTCTTTGCAACATGACTTGAATCTCAAGCTTCTATGATTTTTTTTTTTTTTTGTGTAAAAACAACAATATTTTTCAAAAGAAAACAGCTTGGCAGCATTATCTGAACATAAACCAAGCAAATGCTGTGCAGAACTTGCTGAAGAAACAGAGAGAGCTGATAAAAAGGCACCGTAGTTCCAAATAAATATTTGACTCATTAAAACAGTTCCCATGAATTTTGATTTAAGTTCCATTTAATTCTCTGACCAGTTAATCTCAAACAGATGATATTGTTTTTCTATCACATTTTAAAACAATTGATTGTCTTAAGAACTCTGGTTTTTTTGAATGGAATGGGCCTATCCAACAATTGTGATTGCAAGAAGTGAACCGAATAAAGAAACATGAAAGATAGGTAAAGTTGTATGAAAAACCCATAGCAATGACTCAAAACAATTGACAAATACTGTTTTAAATTGGCTTTGTCGCAATCAATTGAACCAAAATCATGCATTATGCATAAAAAATAAAGCAGAATGGTAGAAAAATAGAAAGATTCTGCTTCTTTCTAATGAACATGTTACCCGTCAGAGTAAGCGTAACATGTTTTGAGAGCAAAAAGAAAAAAAAAAAAAAAGGCGTTTATCATATCGGTCGGCAGAAGCTCAAATTTTGGTTGGTTCGCTGGCCTGAAGGGTTAAGTCAATAATATTGGGTTTTCTTTTCATAGTTGGTTGGTTTGCCCAGTCTTGACTTCGTCTTAGCCCAGCTTGTACAACTTTGATGTAAAAGCAATGAATTTATTGGGTGGGTATGCACGACTCTCTTTACTTTTGAACCAAGGCATGAGTGTCAAAACGATGTTGAGTTAGGTTAAGGCTGTTTTTCGCTTGGGGCACTATTAAGTAAAAGGTGATTCGCTGATTGTTCTATTGCTGTTTTGCTAATAAGTAATAAAATGCCCTGTCGACTATTCATGCAAGAAGAGTGCACTCTAATCCTCTTTTCAAGTAAAAAGAATGTATTTTCTCTTTCAAACCCCAAAACAATAAAAGCTGGGCCCATTACACATCTGAAGCAATGTCGGATAGTAGAACACCATGTCATGTTACAAACATTCGAATCCAAAGAACTTATTTTTGCCCATTGATCCGTAATTGTCTGGCAGCATTAATAAGGAGATTGCGAGGAGTTTTCGGATCCTGGCGCTAGTCGATTAGTTTTGTTTGGGTTTGTTCGGTTCTCGTGCCACACTAAGGAGCAAAGATTTGCTATCGAGCAATAATACCCTTTGCAGCATAATGGACCGACACACATGGCTGATAGGCTGCTATATTGTTCCTACAAAGTCCGAAATTGGTTTGACTCCTACTATCAAAAAAACAATCTTAATACGGCAGGATAGGAGGACTATTTTTTTTTAAATTCAAGCAAGAAACGTATTTCAGCATGTAATTAATTTAAATATACAATAGATACTTCAATTATTTATATTCATTATAAATATAAAAATTAGAAAGTATATAGAATGCCTAATAAACAAACACTGAATCTGAGTTTCAAAACAAACATAATTCTTCATATTCTAGGTTTAAACAAATTAAATACCATTTATCTTATTAACTTGGTATTTTACAAAACACTTTCTGATATCCCTCTAGGTTAATACCCACTCTAGATTTATAAAACCAATTACTTATTGACAAGAATTTTTATTTACTAAAATTTATTTTTTATTAAATAAATTTAACTACAAGTAATTTTATATGAATATAATTCTACTAAAATCTAAATTGATTCTGAATTAAGATTTGGATCAAATTTCTAACACCTAAAACTTATAACTTATCTATGATTCATATAATATGGGTAGTAAAAAGTCAAGCATATAGTTAATGCACCAATAAATCAATTACTTAATTGGTACAGTTTCTTTACACGTTGTTCACATGAATGTGTAATTGATTTAACCCGGAGAAAAGAAAATTAATATCCCATAAATACCATAGTATTTTCCAGTAATTTGTAATAAGGCCAAGTAAAATTAGCTTGAACTCTAGTTCTAGGGGACAGTCCCAGAAAGTAAACACTTTCCTGGAACTTTCGCGCTTCCTTTGCTTTACGCTACAAAAATCCAAAACCTTTCAAAACAATCATAACGTAACTCCAATATTTTCCTGCAAAGGAAAGCCATCTTCTTTTTTTTTAAAAAAAAAAAAAAAAAACAAATTGTGATCACCATGATTCCTCGAACTCCAGGTAATCGGAGACTTAGCTCGATCAGGGTTCTGTCAACCTCCAAGAGATCACTGCGGACATTCCCACCAGATCATCATTCCGACATCGTTCAACAGCGAGGAGGCCTTGTCGCAGTCCCAGCAAGGCTGACAACGTCCCCATCTCCGAGGTTTCCAGTCGTGAATGATGGAATATCCCAAAGGCTAACAAAGTTGCTGCTGAATGTCAACATAGAGAGTAGCTTGGGGCCAGTGCATGTGGTGATGTCATCGGAGAATACAGTGAATGATTTGATCAAAGCTGCTATAGAAATTTACGTGAAAGAGAAGAGAAGGCCATTGTTGAAGGAAACTGATCCTAAGTTCTTTCAGCTTCACTATTCGCAGTTCAGCCTGGAAAGCAAGTTTCTTTCCTTTGCCTGTTATAGTTTCTTCCTGTTTTCTATAATTTGCATGAGAATAATTGAGTTTGCAATAATTTGTGTGTGATATATATATATATATATATAGCAGGTTTAAAGGAAGGGGAGAAACTGATAAGTCTGGGGTCAAGGAATTTCTTTTTGTGTATGAAGGCTTCTTCTTCCTCTGTGATTTGTTGCGGCTCTGACGAGAAGGCAAAGATGGCTCCCAAGTCCCTGTTTTTCTCTTTGACAAAGCTTATGGACTTGTTGCTTTAGCCTTTAGCCAGCTCTTTCCACTATTCCTTTGCATTATCAACTATCAGTATAATTTAATGTTCCTTCTCTTTTTCTTGTTTACATAGAAAAAGTTTCTACAAGAAATCTACTATACAAGGTTAGAAAATAATTTCTAAGAAATGTAGATTTTAAATTTCACAAGTAAAATTAGTAAGTGATAACAATATTTAGATTTAATAATTTATATATTTATTTTATATTTATGTTATTTTTTTATATTATAATCATATTTAAAGTATTAAATATTATATAAATTTTAATATATTAATAATTTATTTTATATTAATTTTGACACATTCGTGATTTTATAATGTTTACCATTTTTTTTGTGTCACATTTAATATTATCAAATTTAAGTGATAAATATTTTTAAAAAATATTAAATAATAAATGAAATACATAATAATTTTTTAATCCAATTTATAAAATTAATAACTTTAAATGATATAAAAAAATAATTTAATAGAGGTCACATATTTGAATAAGGCATGTGCTTTATTTATTTATTTTTCATTTTTGCAGGTGGAGAGTACTTTTTAAATAAATAAGCTAAATTTATAAAGAAAAGTTACAAATAAATTGGCACTGCAGCATCTTTCTCTTTTAGTAAGAAAAAAAAAAGGATGATTTTCCTTTGAATGAAGAATACCTTTCTTGTCCTGATAATAGCTGTAATGTTATGTTTTTGGTAAAAAGTGTAATGTTATTTAACGATAAAATATTAAGGAAATATGTGATTTTTTTTATTAACGATATCATAAAAATAAAAGAAATTAATAATAAAACATTATTTTATTAATTATCTTGTGACATTTTTAAATTCTATAAATAAATTAATAAGATTACAAGTATTTTAAGATATTTTTCAAAAGTAAAAAATTAATTTTAAAAAAATATATGTAAAACTTTTAATGTAAAATTACAAAACTTCGTTGCATAAAAAACAATTCTTAATCATATATATATATATATATAAATCGATAAAAGAATTTTTCCATTGACATTTTTAAAAAAAAAAAAATTGTGGTAAAAATCAATAATCTATTTATATAATACCCTTTAATGACTTGGGTAATATAAAAGAAAAAATCAAACCTTTTTATTTAATTTAAACATTCCTAAAATTTTGATTTTTCCTGCAAATGGGTATTCTATTTCTATTTGTTGTAGGACTGTAAGAGTTCTTGTTTTTTTATTTATTTGTTCTCAAACAATACTTGAAGTGAAAAACAGCAAGAAAATCTGCAAGTCTTAAACTCGAAAGGGTACCTTGCTTGGTTACTTTTGGTCGGATCTTTCAGGCGTTTCAGAATTCAGAGTAAACAAGGCCAAGGTAACAGCTTTTCCTCATCGTCTCTTTCTAGTACTATCAGAGACAGGCAAGACCCCTTCGCATTTTTCACCGGCACAGCCAAATCGCCGTCTCGCCGCTGCTATCATCCGGGCTGCGTCGTCCAAAGGGAGAGATAAGAAAAAGGGAAGAGTAGGAAGAGGCGGGGAGATAAAGAGAGGCATGGGAGATCTCTTCATATGGCTGATTTCTTTCTTCATCCTCATTGCCCTTCTCGTTCTCCTTGTTTATCAGGTCAATTCAATTCCCTCTTAAACCCCAGAATCTTTGTTTTTCTTTTCTGGGTCTGCATGTATTTTTGCTTATATCCCTTTTTTTTTTTAGAATTATATGATGATTTGCTATTAGCTTGGTGGCTAGTGATTATTTAGTTGATTCTTCAATTTAGTTGCAAGAAAATCACTTATAAATGCAAAACCTTGTGTCTTTCTGTTGAGAAGAAATATTATTTGTGGAGTGCAGTTATCTGGGTATGTTGAATTTTGTTGTAAAAAAGGGTGTTGTGAATTATCAGGGAAAAACCATGGGGTTGAAGTCCTGATTCCTAGAATATTCTCCAACTGCCCTTTGATTCGAGGAACTAGGTTATTGGGGCTTTGTTTTGGATTTTAAACATAAAAGAACTAAAGAAGTTTGACAGTAGAAATCATCATCTGGCGCTTAGCTCATTAGTGATGTTATTGTTCATCTGAAGATTGTTCTGGTTATATGAGAAACAGGTAAGGGATTTTAACAGCTTGATAATTTTGCTGCAGCTCATGTGCTTGGCTGATTTAGAGTTCGATTACATCAATCCTTACGACTCTTCATCACGGATAAACAAGGTGGTCTTGCCGGAATTTATCCTCCAAGGATTTTTATGTGTATTCTTTCTATTAACCGGGCATTGGGTTATGTCACTGTTATGTGCTCCGTATCTATACTACAATGTGAGACTGTAAGTTTTTCTCTCATCTTCTTCTTCTACTTTTTATTATTAATTTGGTCTGTTTTGAGGAAAACGGTCAAATGGTAGTTTTCTCTAGTTTTGATTCACAATTAATTTCAAATTTCTTCACTTCAGCTCCCTTATTTATTTAGCTTGCAACCCTATGTCAGGTTGACCGACCTAGTTAGTTCCAAGAAGTTGTTTGATAATGTGAATGATGAGTTGTGGGCCTCGTGGCTCTTAAGATTTGTAACTTCTAACTTATGCAAAGA
>JAQSVH010000004.1:15226241-15240467 GCA_029448705.1 Adansonia digitata
AAGAAAGTCTTTTTCTTTCAATATCGTCCCGACTCTTTTATTTTGTATTCTAACAGATGCATTTATTCCAAATAAACTTGGATTAACAACATCAGAAATTCCATCCATACCTAGTTCTCCATGAAAGACTAGAATGTTTTTGCTCAGGTTCGATTTGATGCGCAACAATCCATTATAATCGTCATCGGATCGAATTATTATTCTCAAGTTTTCTTAGTTAATTCTTTATCAATGTAGAATTTGAGATAATTGGTGAAACGTACACATATTACACTTTTAATTACAAAGTTAGCATTTGATCTCATATGTTGAAGTTTAGATAAATGAGTTAATATGTGTGTGCTTATTATATGAGTAGGTTCACCAAAAGTGATCCTATGTGAAAATGTTCATTTAGCAAATCGCTTAATGTCTATGACAACATTTTCATATGTTATGCTGATAAAAAAATTATATATATGATCCTCTGATTTTAAACCGATTCAACTGATTTGACGTATGTATTATCCCAATAAAAAAAGTAAATTGATGTTAACTATAAAATAAACAATCAATTAAAAGAAATCATCAATTTTAAACCTTTTTCCCACAAATAAAAGGTCCAATCCCTGGATAAATAATAGGTATGGTGGTTTAAGAGAAAACCAGTTTCACTTCATCCAAAATTATAATCAAGTGTTGATAAGTCGGTTAGACCTAGAATCAAGTTCAGGTTTGATATCAATTTCGTATTTATTTATTTAAGTTTGATTTGGCTTGACAAATCTTAAATATTTAAGTTAGTGAACGAGTAATTTAAGTTTGTTCAATATTAGTTTTAAAATAAAAAAATAATTTTATGTAATTTTTAATAAATTTATTTTTTTTCTTTCAATCAGTTGTATGAATGGTGTTTGATTATTTTTCTGAAAAAGTTACACTATTACGAAATAGTGTACAGTATTAAAATAAAATTGTCACAGTTGCCAATCATAATATCACATTTATATGTCATAGTTATAAAATTAACAAGTAACATTTTAAAAACAAAACACAATAAAATCATTATTATAAGGTTTACAAATTTAGAACATATATGAACGTAAGGTTTAGGGTTAGAGTCTTAAAACAACGATATAATCAAAAGAAATTGCTTTCGAGAATCAATTAAGGCAAAGAAACCAAGAAATAAGCAAGGAAAAACATAATAGAATATGGATCAAAATAGTTAGTATTGTAACCAAGGACATACCATTTTTGTTCTAATACGACATGTATCGATATCGATGAGTTTCAACATATCTTTTCTAGTTTATCAATATTTAAAAAAAATTAAGATATATGCATATGAAAAAAAAATTCAAATATTCAATAAATTAGATTAAATCTAAAACATTAAAATTCTAAAGAAAAGTGCCCATGGATCTTGTCAAGTTTGAGCTGAGTCAAGCTTGAGATAAACTTAAATATAATATTAATATCATAGATATTTGTCCAAGTTTAACCTAACCTGAATTATAAACCTTAAATTTTATCCAAATCCATCAATATTTTTAAATGAATAGTCCAAATCAATTTAGAATGGCCCAAACTATTTTTTTTTCATTTTTTTAAATATATTTTTTTAAAATTAATTTTTAATAATTTAATAATTTTTTTATTAAAAGATGGATAACTAAATATTTTTTTAGTATTTACACTGATATCATACATATTTATTTATATATAATATAAAATAAAAATAATATAATTATGTATTTGAAAAACGAGCCAAATTAAGCCAGATTCAAGTCTTGAATATTTGAGTCAAAGCCTAACCTGTTCCTAATTTTGGTCTAAACCCTCCAAAATATAAACCATGCCTTCAATCTTGGAAGTATAATGACTTATGAACATTTCTAATTCTGAATACTAATGACTCAGCAATTATGTGTAATATTCTAAAAATGCTTCAAATACTAAATAATAAGAGCAAATTTAATACATTAAAAACTCAAATATCAAATTCAAGCCATTATCAAACAAGCAAGCGTATTACACAAAATCAACACAAACAAACCATTGTTCACGTTTCCAAATTCAGTGAGACTATACATCAAAAAAGGAGAATTCTAAAATATTTTCCGTAAACTAAGAAACAAAAAAGGGACACGTTTAAAAACATACTTCAAGCCAAAAAAAAAGGAAAGAAAAGAAAAAAGTAACAAAGTCTTTAAACTATAAAACTTTAAAGAATTTAAAAATGATAAAACCTCAAAGAAAATGCAAGCTGGTGGCAAGAAAGCTCCATCTTAACATTTAGAACTCAGGTAATGCTTGCAAGTTGCAAGAGACACCAAAGACGAATCAAACTGCAACGATAAGCACTCTCACCAAGGATGCAAGTCAACCCAAGATATTTCAGACAGAGGATCTTTCTTTGCACGGCCTTCAAAGTATGCATCAAAGCACAGAAAACGGTACCAGCCGGTACAATCTTTTTTTTTGTTTTTTTTTTTTTGGGGGGGGGGGGGTGGAAATGCAAGATAATGGAAATTGACAATAGATGGTCCCTTCTTTAATATTCCGCGACGGTTAGAAAATCACGACTGAAATCAAAATACCCTTGAATCACAGAAATTGCAAATTGGGTTAATTTCAATATGCGTAATTTTTTTCCCCAATTGTGAACTTTTCTTTATAAAAGGAAAAAATAAAATTAAACATGGCTACTGTTTATCAATGGCTACTATGAGCCGAAATAAAACGGGTTATATGGACCCGACCCGAAACGACAAATGTCAGTGTTTAAAACGAAGTACTCTAGGTTTCAAACCAGTCTTTAAAAGGCAGCGAAGTTAGCCGCCTTGGTTCAAAGCCGGTGTTTCCATTCCGTCTCTTTCAGGTATGTCTTGTTACATAACTTGAATTTTTTTAGAATCCAACGCGATTTGCTCGAAAAACGTTCGAATAGCCTTTACGAAGATTAGATTTCTATATGTTGAGAATCAAAGTGCTTCGATTTTCCTTTTTTTTCACTGTTTTTCACTTCGGGGATTTTTTTTGGCAATTAGAAAGTGAGAAAAGAAAATTTGATGTGAGAAAGGAAAATTTTTCCTTTACATTTATTGTGAAGTTTGATATTTTTTATTTGGATTGTATCTATAATTGATCGAACAATCTGCTGAAACACTTATGTATTTCGTTGTTTTTGACTTGATAAGGATAACCACCCAATAGGGCAAGCATACATAGGATCTTTGATTGGTTACTTGAGATTGCAAAATCCAAATGGTTTAAATTGTGCCCATTTTTATCTGCCTTGTATACTAGATGTTGGTTCATAGGCTAAAAGAGCTTCTTAAATAACCGGCTAACTATCAAACAGGCGAAAGAATTTCATTATCAAGTCTTTATTAGTAGTCTTAACCACGTCCAGCACTTCTTGCGTTTGCAACTTTGGGGATGTCAACTCTGCTGGTGAACTCTTTGATAAAATGCAAAAGAAATATCATTTAGCCTTTAATGCCGTGATATCTTGCTATGCTCAAAACAACCAACTAAAGGAAGCCGTAAAGTTGTTTGAACAGTTGCTTAAAGCAGGTTTTAGTATCCACCTAGATGGGATAACATTGGCAAGCGTTATGTCTGCTTGTTCACAACAAGGAACATTGAGATTTGGCCCATGGATTGAGTCTTACATAAATAAGCTGAAATTTAGATGGATGATCATATAGCTAAAGCTGGAATTTAAATAAGCCTTAATTGTTTTGTATGCAAAGTGTGGGAGTATTGGTAAGGCATATAACCTCTTTCATGGTCTGGGAAAGAAGGATGTGGCTGCTTACAGTCAAAGGATATTGGTATGTGCCGTCAATGGTAAGGCCTTTGATTCCATCTCGTTGTTCCAAAAAATGGTGGATGCAGAAATTCAACCAAATTTGACTACCTTCACTGGGTTTTTAAACTGCGTCTAATCATTCTGGCCTGGTTGAAGAGGGCCACCAATGCTTTAATTTTATGAAGGACAATTCAGTTGTGCCTTCAAGTTAGCACTATGCCATCATGGTTGATCTTTTATGCAGTTCAGGAAGATTGGAAGATGCATATGAACATATAAAGAGCAAGTCGATGAAGGCTCATACTGTAGTTTTGGGAGCTTTGCTTCCTAACTATAGCTTACATAACCATGTTGAGAGTTTGGAGAGATTGCTGTTTACAATTGCTTTGAGTTGCAGCATGGTACATCTGGTTATTATTTGCTCCTCGCCAATATTTATTCCTCTATTGGGAGGTGGAGTGATGCCAGAAGATTGAGAAAGAATATGGAAAGAAGAAGCTGGCCAAGATACCTGGATCCTTCACTATTAACAGGAGCAGGCATTTACTGCTAGCATAGAGGCCGTCAAACTCAGAATGTGGTTTGGGGTAGCAAGTTGATATTGAATGTCCACCTCCTCCTCCGGAAGAGTGCATTGAGCACTGCATAATTTGGGTACAAGGACATTGCTAAATCTTAATTCCTTTCCTTCAGTAGTCAGTACTCTAGAATGTATCCACCAGAGTTGCTTAAAATTTTATTTTAAAGAGGAGATATAGGTTGTTCTTATTCCTCAAGGGCAAACGGATACAGGATACCTCCATTTTCACCTTTTTTTTTAATTCTTCTTTCATTTGCATTTTTGAGGGGCTGCTCAATGTGATGTTTATTCACTCGGCTTCCATTTAGTTGGAAAATGTAATTGACATCTTAGTCCCCAATAAATCTGAAATGAAATTCATCATCATAATGCATCTAAGTATATGTTTGCTCTTTTTCCTTTTTTATGATAATTAATTGCAACCCCTGGATATCTATGATATAATTACCTCTTAATCTGTAGTGGTCCGTGTAGCAGTTCAGATTTTAAGGTTGCTGATTCATCATGGTCAATGCGACTAAAGGACTCTTCATTTCCTGGTAAGATGGATATAATTATTATACTACTATATTTTAGGGTTCAATGTTCAATTGTTGCTTCTTTTTTGCCCATGTTACTTTGGAGGGTAAGTGTCAGACATGGGTAAGTATTTAACATGGGTGTACCTAATTTAAAATTTTTTTCATATTTTTGAAGGATCATGCTTTTATACTTATGTCCAAATATATGTCGATCATTAATGCTTTAGGAAAAAGAGTCTATGTAGCATAGGTTTTTTCTTTCCCCTCGTCTTAGTTGTCTACATCTGGCCAGTTGGGGAATTGGTGGTGCAGTTTTAAATGGCAACATCAGCTTCATTTTGAAGCTCTAAAATACATCAAGAGAACTATGAGAACCGTGCTTTATTGAAGCCTTGATTGGTGCTTGGAATCCTAGGACTAATTGGAGGAAGAGTAGAAATATCCTGTCTAAAGCTCATAGTATGGTGATTCTATTATTTGTCTGGCATTTGACTCTTGATAACTGTTCATTGATGTAACAATTGAATGGAACTTGATTGCCCATCTGTCTAGATGGTTAAAATATTTTGCACAGAGAAGTCCTTTCTTTTGTTGCCTATCATATGCAGACCTACAATCCAAGTATTCATATCATGTTCATCTTATTTTTTCATGTCATAGTAATGTTTAAGGTGTTATATGTTTATATAAAATTTTGACACGTTAATAATTCGTGTTATATAGATTTTGATATTTTATGTATTGGTGTCATGTTTTGATTTTTTATTTTTTTTTCGTGTTGTGTTTTAGTGGTTTTTCAAGTTTTCCCTCTTATTCTCTAACTTCCACATTGCAGCTAAGGGTTCTGTTTCATTGTATTTTGCAGTGACATTCCTATGGCACAATTTATCGTGAATTTGAATAATTCGCTGCCAGCGTCGCAAAAGTTTATTATACATGTGTTGGATAATACTCATTTTTTCGTGCAACCTGACGTCGCTGGGATGATACGAAGTGCCATAGCTGAGTTCAGAGACCAGAATTCCTACGAGAAGCCAACTTGAGTTGAGCTCAATATCCCATCATTTCCCTGTTATATATTTCTTCTTTAAAGGAGCTAATATGTGAAACCTAAAAAAAAAATAAAAATTCCATGTATGAATATGAGCCATTGCTGACGTCCCATTTGCCTTTTCGCATCAGACCCTGATATAATTAAGGGCTATATTTGGATTTGGAGCTTGGATTTAATAATGCAAGTTTGGCTATCGTTCCAAGACCTTTTCGAGGCTTAATCCCACTTTACATTATGATGATTATTCTTTTTGATGAAATATTAAATGATTGGTGTATTTGTTATGTAATTTGATTTATTTAATAAATTTAAAATTTGAATATTAATATTTGTAATTAAAAAAATAATATTAAATGATTGTTAATTAGAGTTATTATAACTGTAAACATATGTACCGCGAAGGAAGGGGTATCAAAGTTGGTTCAAAAACCATTCTTAAACTTTTGAACCCAGTAAAAAAAAAAAAAAAAGACACAACTGGTAGAGTTCGAGTTCGACCGAAGTACGAACTTTATGTCCGTTAGGGCAGCTATCTGGTGGTCTCGTCTGCAATCTTTTCTTTGTGCATCTATATCTAATCCAACGGGCAATGATTTGTTCCATGAACATATTTACAATAGTACCGGCACCCTAGGATCCTTTTTACATCATCCAACCCTTCCTCAATCTTCTCCGCCTTCTTACTAATATAACTCTATTCGGATTCTTTAAACCCCCAAAACAATGGCAACCTCACTTAATGCAAATCTTCATCACCCTTCTCTCAGGTTCAATTTCTTTCACTCTATAATACATGTACAGTGTATCTTTATACGTATATATATGACATGGGTATTTATATTTTCTTCGTTTATTGTTTTGCAGTTGTGGGACTAGGCTTTACTCTGGTTTGAAGCTTCAATCTCCCTGTATGTTCGTTTTCTTTACTCTATACTCTAATCCCACTCTTTTTTTTATACATCTACCCTAATTTTGATTTTTTCTTTAATTTTTAATTTTTCGAAGGTCTGTTTGCAACTGCGAGGCCAAACTTGAGTGCAGACTTCTATAGCAGAGTTAATAAGAGTCTCCAATGCGGGTAACTAGTCTCTAGTTTGAATTTATTAATATTATTAATTGTTCTTAAATCTTAATGGCTTGTGATTGGGGATTTGGAGTTTTTCCTATTTATTTGATTATGGGACTCTCTAGGGCAATTTTGCAGTTTAAAAATTCGAATTTTGGATTTTACACAGTGTGCTTCTTGCAATTAAAAATTCTGTGTAAATTCTTGAATTTTATTTTTGGTTCCGGGCAGAAGAAAAAGGGCATCTTTTAATGTTTATATTTGATAAGTTTGACGTAAAGCTTGCTCCTTTAAGCATCGTTGAAGCATTTTGGCATGTTTGATGTCTATTGTGTATATGCTATGCTTGTCTTATCTAGTTATCCTGATATTACTTATTTTCTTTCTTGGAAATGGAGAGATTTTTCTGATGTAATCTCAACTGTATAATACACGGCAATGCTAAATTCAAGTTTCCAATTATTTCTTCAAACCTCTTGATGATCGTGCCTTTCTTTGTCTGCAGAACACAGAACTGTAAAGCAACAAGGTCGCGAGTTGGGATGATGCCTATAGGAACTCCTAAAGTTCCCTATAGAGTTCCTGGTGAAGGAACTTGGCAATGGGTTGATTTATGGAATGCCCTAGTGAGTAAACTTAGCTAACTTTTACATTATTAGGACTGAGAATGTAGTTATAAACTTAGCAGATTGTAACATACATACTGTTTTGAGTCATGTTATGTGGGAGATATTGATGTACTACACTCTTTCTACTCTTTTGACTTTCTTATACTGTTCTGCTGTTATATTAATTGCTTTCGGTTCAAAATTTGATAATCTGTTTTGGATATACCATTGGCGTCTGGCATAGATTTTGATGATTGCTTGAATCTTTTTGTTTTCTTGTAATTTCGAACAAGCCTTAAACTCTATTAGGTGGCTTCTGGAGGCTAACGACATACTTTGGATGCAGTATCGAGAGCGAGTTATCTTCATCGGACAACATATAGATGAGGAGTTTAGCAATCAAATATTGGCAACGATGTTATACCTTGATAGCATTGATGATAATAAAAGGCTTTATTTTTACATTAATGGTCCTGGGGGAGATGTAAGTTTTTTTTTTTTTTTAAGCTTTTGCTGATGTATATATTTCTATTTCTATTTCTATTTTGTTATCTCTGGTCACTATCTGATATGGACTGGCTTTGTTTACAGCTTACTCCAAGCTTGGCTATCTATGACACCATGCAAAGCTTAAAGAGTCCTGTCGGCACCCACTGTGTTGGCTATGCATACAATCTAGCAGGCTTCCTTCTTGCAGCTGGGGAAAAGGTATCTCTTTCCAACTAAATCTATAAACTTTTTTAGCCATGCTTGCTGCAGGGTGATTCTTAAATTTCCTTCTATGTTGGTCTGGATGTAATGTAGCAACCCAAAAAGCTAGCCCCTGACCTGATTGGGCTTTTGTAACCCATGATAGGTGCATCATTGCTGTTCTGGACCTTACTACTGGATTTTGGAATTTTCTTTTATGGCTTACGTGATTGCATCTATTATTTGAAGCTGAATTCTGAAATCACTCTTTCTTTGTTTCCTATACATTAAGGGTAATCGCTTTGCAATGCCTCTTTCAAGAATTGCTCTACAGTCTCCAGCTGGTGCAGCTCGTGGTCAGGTATGACTGCATCTTGCTATGGTGAACTATTTCGGTGTTATTCATTTTGATGATCATAAAATTATCAAATGTTGACAGGCTGATGATATCCGTAATGAAGCAAATGAGCTTCTTAGAATCAGAGATTACCTTTTCAGTGAGCTAGCTAAGAACACAGGCCAGTCTGTTGAGAAGGTGATGTTAACAGCTCAAGCTCAAAAGTGAATTGCAAATTTGTTTTTTTCTGTTTGATTCATTTGAGTATTGCCAGCTTTCCTTTTTGCCTTTGTGATCTAAACAGATATTCAGCAGTTGCTAAACAGAAACAATGACATTAAAATCTCCCTTTTGAGCTTTCATTTGCTCTCGCTGCTGAAAGTTCATTTGTTTTTCTTTTTCCGTGATTATTTATATGTTCATTGTTTCATCTATCATAACCAACGAATGTATGCATGCAGATTAACAAGGATTTAAGTAGGATGAAACGCTTCAATGCTCAAGAGGCACTTGAATATGGGCTTATTGATCGCATAGTCAGACCACCTCGTATCAAGGCAGATGCACCTCGTAAGGATGCAGGAACGGGCCTCGGTTAAGTTTTCTTTATTATTTCCCCATCATATGAGCTAATAGTTGTAATAATTTTCTGTATGTTTCTTAACTTTATGCCCACACTTTTACAAGTTGTCATTCGATTTACAGTTTTGGCATAAAAAAGTGTTGTATTTGAATGCTTTGAAGTCTTCCGAAAGAGCAAACTTCATGAATTCAACCTCTCACACTTGCATATGGGTAGATGTATGAAAGATTTTTATTCTTTCATTATACGCAAAGATCTGATGGCCCTTCCATCCATTATTGACCTTAGTAATGAAATCTTCGGTTCTTATCAGCAAATCGTCACCATATTCTTTGACATCGTAGCATCTGTTCAGCAATGTCATCATCTTCATGATAACCATCAGAACTACAAGTATCATCTTCATAGACACCAACCGCGCTACACTCTCCAGTTTTATTATTGGAAGCTCCCACTTCATATTATGGGGAGAATAGATCAAACCAATCAATAGTAATTGTCCACTGGCCTATGTGGTTGTAAATCTATCATGTCCTGGCCCATTTTTAAATGGCCTTGAAAGGATCACTAGATTGCCAAATTGGGAAATGCTTGCTGATTAATGACGATAATGTGCCTTATTTTTCTCTCAAAAGTGCTGCTTTAATCTCATACACAAAAGACCAACAGAAGTTCAAATAGGTTGGTTCATTGTCAGTTTTAGCCCAATTGCGCCAGAAGCAACCTTACTTAAGTACCCATAACTTAGATTCGAGGAAATGAATCCTTTAGTTTTGGTACTTCTTTCATTTAAGGCGCTGCATTTCTAGTCTGCAGAAAATTTCATTCTCGATTGGAACATTTCAGACTAAAAAACAGAGAACAAATAGCATCACTCTTTTTTCAATATGATTAAAATTCATAATAACTAAATCATTAGTACATAAATTAATTAATATAATTGGGATGAATCATATTTGCAGATTCATGTAACTTTTGAAGGATTCCGAGATGGGTGGGTAGGAATAAATCAAAAGTTCATAAGTGAAGAATTCAACATCAAAGGGAAGAATTAGTGTGAAACAATCGAGTTCTAACACATTCCGTTGAAACGATGTTAAGCATCTTGGTTAACAATTGCTGATGATATATATATATATATATATGATTAATTTAATGGTCAACATTGAATAAGATTCAACATCGATTGCCATTTATCGATCACATCACATGGGGGCACCTTGATTTGTCGTTTACTTAGCGTCTAATCTTAAGTTCTAATTACCCGACATGTGCAAAAAGCTAATCTCGGGTTGGTCTTCATCCGGAGAAGATGCAGATGAGGATGCAATAGCCTCTGAACTGCTAAGAGATGAGAAAAGCTGAAACATGGCAAGAACATGCCAGATTCGAGGCAATGGTGGGTGCCTTTCACATGTCGTTTAGTTTTATTTCCTTTGTTTTGGTCCTATCTTTTGTTCTAACTTTCTTAGCCCTTCATGGACGTGGTTAACTTATAATAATATAATATAGTTCTTTGATCGGTTGATTTGTTTAATTAAATGATATTGGACTTTATTAAGATAAGACATTAAATTATAGTTTGATCAGTCAATTAGCATTTATAGTTGTGATAGTTTCTATGTTTTATTTTATTTTTAATCTTATTTTCTTCATCAACTTCCACATTTTGCTGTCTCAAGGTAAGAAAAGTTCTTCTCGGCATGCCTATCTGGGAGAACCCAACTTGTGATGTCAACGAGACTCATGCCTTCGAGTAATCAGAGGGTTTTGTTTTGAAAAAAGGGTTTTTGTTTAGAGTGGCCGTAATGTAAGGCAAAGCATGACATTTATCTATATTTTTATTTCATTACGAAAGAAGTGAAATTTGAGCTCCACTTTGTTTCTTCCAGCCTAAGTGAGATTGAAATTCTATTTTATAATTTAAAATAAATTAAAATATTTGTGAAAAAATTAATTAAATTTAAATAAAAATATATATTATTTAAATAATAATTCGAGCTTCATATTTACAAATAAGAAAATTTATAAAATGCAAATAATTTAAAGCTCAAACCAAGTCTTTATATGTAAGAAATTCACCGGATCGTACAATATAACATTTAGAATGAGGATGCATATATGTATAAATATATATATATATAGAGAGAGAGAGAGAGAGACTGTAGATATCAAAGAATTTATACTTATCCTTCTGCGTCATATGAGTTTATATCATTAAAAGAATAATAACCACTATTTTGCTGAATTTTCCATATTGAAAGTTACTATGTAATTTATATATCTAAATGAAAGAAAAACAAAACAAAACAAAAGAAAACAAAGATTAATATACTAATGTGCATGGATACTGATGCAATGTCTTCTTCTTTTTCGGTTAAATTCATGTTCTTTGTTTACTTATTATTAGTTTTTTCGGATAAAGGCTTTCATATTTAATTTGTTCTCTCTCTCTCTCTATATATATATATATTATATTCTTTACAAATTGACTCGGAGCTCACAATTTGAAGATATAGAAGAGAAGTTACAAATGTGAAAATTTGAATGATAAATTTATTAAATATTATTTTTTAAAATAATTATATAAATTAATTAAATTAAACTTCGGATTAAAATTAACTTTATTTTTTCGCATCATAATCATTTCTCAAATTGGTCTTAAAGATGAAAAAAAAAGTAGTAGCTTTGATAATTTTATATCTTCTTTGTTAGCTGTTACTCTTTCAACATCTCGAGTCTAATCAACTCATATATATATATATATATCATTAGCTGTGGGGCCTAAATTCTCCTTTCTAACTAACATAATTAATTTAATATCGAATCTTTTATCCAAAGAAATAAAAATCCTGCTTACAAGGTTATATATTTTAAAAACCATAAACAAATGAAAGAATTACAAGTAACTGCAAATGAAATTATAAGTAATTACAAGTTAAAAAAAAAAGCAAAAGATATTATGAGGAATGAGCTAGTTACGATAAAGCTCAACTTGGCCTAGTGCTTTATACCATTCATAAGCTCCGAGCTTCTATCTGCAATGCTCTATATAATAGATTTATCTTCGTGCTATACAATATTTATGACAAAGACGGCTTGATAACGGCCTAATTATTCTTGCCCTAGCTCTCTCTCTCTCTATATATATATAGCTAAATTATCAAATTAATTGAAGTCAGACTTGATTATTATTAATAAATATTATCTCTGATTAAGTAACTAGTTTATATGTGTTTTTATGGCTGTCAACTTTACCATAAAGCCTTGAAATGGGAATGTACAAAGGTTCTACATCTGGATGGAAAGAGATTTAGTTTAATTACGCGATTGGCTTGATATGATTAATTAACTTCAACTAATAATCCAACCTAAAGTGACGTATTTACATTACACACATATATATATATTAAGAAGTATTCACTTACACTGGTATAAAATTAATTTAGTTTTATAAATTTTTGTGATCTTTTACAAGATTTATTTTGGTTTACTATAACTATTTTATTCCGTGTAAATTATGCATATCAAATTTAGAGTAAATTAAAAATATTTAATAATTTGTTCAATTAAAAATTGCGATTGTTAAATATATGAAAAGATGATATTCTCAATTAATATGATATGAGTATCAAATCAATTCAAAATTTTATGTGCTCAAACGAATGTTTATATTATTTAATTCAGTGATTAGTTTATTAAAAATATCAATCTTTCAATATAAATTGATCCTTATATATATATATAAATGTATATATGATAGCAGCTACAGGCTTTGGGTTTAAAAATTGTCACAATAAGAATCTTTGACAAAGCCAAGAACAACTACAGAGAAGTTAAAATTAGTAGGAAAAAAAAAAGTAATGAAACCCCTGGCTTTGGAGTCATCTGAAAAGGAACCAAGATCATAACGTGATCATGATAACAATGAAATAACAGCTTCTTTGTGAATCCTATGTGTACAAACGAATAAAAAAAAAATTATTGTATACTCTTATCTTATGTTACCTTAAAGAGTGTTTTTTCCCCCTTAAGGCTGAGAAATTATTTTTAATTATAATAATAGTATCAAAATTTCTTTTAATTACTAATTATACTTCAAACATCAAATATCTTAAACATCCTTGTTCTGATTATTAAATTTTAAAAGAAATTTTTGATAATATATTTCTATATTTAATTTAATTATACATTTAATTAAATAGGGTTTATTTTATATTTGAGCATGGTACATAATCTATAGGGTATAGACTACTCTATGTTCCATAGACAAAGACTTAGACATTGAGGTTTGGCAAAAAAGATATGAACCCACCTAATTAATTAAACAAATTAGTGGCTTAATTCCCATCAACTTTGGTACAAATCCAATTTGTGGTTGTGAAGGCTGTCCAAGGAGCTGCCCTCCTCTAAAAGGAAAGAGAGAAAGCCCCGACAAAATGCATCTTTAATACGTGGGTTTGCTTGTACCCTTGACCTATTTATATATTTTATTATGTTATAATTATATTTAAAATATTTTATATTTATATAAATTTTAATATATTAATATTTTAAATTATATAAAATTTTTAAAAATTCATACATTATTAATTTTTTTATATTATATTTATGTTATATGTTGTATTATATTTAATATTATCCCTGGAGATAAGTCTCAGTGATAACTGAGAAAGATACTATTTGCTTGAGGCTCAGCTGCCCGTTGGCTGGCGTACCAACAAGCCAACAACAACATTTAACATGCATTTACCAACTTCTCTCTCCGTGCTAGCTAGCTGCTTCTACAAATTGCAATGCCATTGCCTTTGCCTTGCGTTGGTTGTGCTTCTCTGCCAGCGCCTTCAACGCGTCTTTTCTCGCTCACCCCCACCCCCCAATACTCTGGATTTTGCCGCTCAATAAACATAGGATTTTAGTCTGATTGCTCTTTCTTTCTCGATAAACATAGGATTTTCTACATTTTACAGGATTTTAGTCTGTTTACT
>JAQSVH010000004.1:15240567-15256102 GCA_029448705.1 Adansonia digitata
GATTTTAGTCTGATTGCTCTTTCTTTCTCGATAAACATAGGATTTTCTACATTTTACAGGATTTTAGTCTGTTTACTCTTTCTTTCTCGATAAACATAGGATTTTCTGTGCTTCAATGATTGGATTTCTAATATTTTATCTTCTTTTTGTTTTTTCTTTTTTATGTACTTCGCATGTGACTGAATTTATATATTCAATTAACCCAAATTTTTAATTAGAAAATTACATGCACTTATATCATCATTTATTTGTGCGAATATAGTTGATTGTACTCTTTAACTTAGACAAGTTGTTCTAATTTTTTTAAATTAATTTGTAAAACAAATGATTATATATTTATAAAAAATGTATTGAAAATTAAACCTAATTTTATAACCATGTTCAAAGAATAAGTAAAGCTTATTAATATTAATAGTAATAAGTGGGGAACTTACCAAAGTAAACTGAAGACGGCGTGTTTGCAGGAAACGTAAAGATGACTGAGAAAAATGGAATGGACGGCGAACCCCTTAAAAGCATTTAAAGAAATTGCGGGGTGGGGGGGGGGGCGGGGGGAAGAGACACGTGTCGAATATAAATGGAAGTGGATCCTAGTAACGTTAAATGTTGAGCCTAGTTGCATTTTGTAGGGTCAGGTCATGTGGAATGTATGAAAAGTGAAACGCTTATAAATATTTTACTGTCTCATAGTAAACATATATATATATATATATATGATTCAAATCATTTTTTATTAAACGAGGAGCTAAACTTAACAAGTTAGAAATTACATTAGACAAATTAATTTACATATATACTCTTGTTGATTCATTTTCCTTTTAAATAATTAAACTTTTTTGTACATATATATATAAATATTAGCATTAACAGAGATTAGGGTTTTTAACCGTTTTTTGTTGTGCAATTGTTCTATATGATCTTCAAACTTTTTACGTTCGACATAAGAATAAACTTCATCAGACTACGCCATATATATATATATGTATATGTTCATCCAAACATGCAATAGATTCAGGTTCAGCCTACAAAATCAAAACAAAATTTATATCCAAGAAGCTCGTGTATTATACCTCAATCAGAAGCTTTAATAGATCCTCGGAGGAAAAGAGGGTTTGGTTCGGGAATTAAAAGAGAGAGGTTTGAACTCCTTTGTAGACAAGGACTTGGTTTGCTATGTAAATGGAATTAAGCTTACTTAAGATAATATATCTCATGTTGAATATACCATATACATATATATATATATATGTATATGAAGATATAATGAATACTGTTACAACTAATTATAATAAATATTAACAACAATAAAATTAAAATTTTAAAATAATAATCATAAATTTATGTTACTCTTGCTATTTAAATACCAGATACCATATATTTAACGTAGAGAAAGAAAGAGAGAGAATATAGAACGCTGGAGACCAATTAACACAGAGAGAGAGAGAGAGAGAAAGAGAAGAAGGGGCCAAGTGGGGACCTCGCTCCACCGCCCACCAAACCCAATCGCTCCCATATCAGTATATCTAACCCTAACCCTCCCTCCCCAGCAGGCTAATATCAGAGAACACCCCATCAAGCCAAACCCCCCGTCCTCTCTTTCTCCCTTTACTTTAAGATCCCAAACTCTTATGTAAAAAGATGATGAATTCGGCTGAAATTTCCTCTGCTGAAACCAAAAATCAAGTCAAAGTTTCTGGATTTTGGTTTAGGAATGGTGATGAATGCTTACTAGTTCATTAAACAAGTAAAAAAAAATCGAAAGCCAGAAAGCAAAGAAAAAAGAAAAGAGTCTCTTGTTATAATATTCTCTTTTAGTTGCTTCCACTATCTTCCTTTAATTCTTTTACAAGCTATACCATACCTCTGTGCGTGCTTTCATTATTTCTTTGGTGTTTACTTTAATCGCTGCTTTATTCTGGGATTAATTCCCGTTTTGTATGTGAGGAAGTGAGAGCTTCGAAATTGTAAAACAAAGGAAGGAAAAAAAAAAAAAAAAAGGAAGAAGAAGATAGAAGAATGGATCCAGTTACATCACATGGCCTTTCTCTTCCTCCTCCATTTCATATAAGAGATTTCAATCTTCATCATCCGCAGATGCAACAGCAGGAAAATCAGTTCCATCATCAAAATTCAGAAGATGAACAAAGTGGCAGCGGCAGTGGACTTAAGAAACGAGATCGGGACGATAGCAACAACATCAACAGCAGCAGCAGCGCCAATAATGAAGGCAAAGAGCTTAGTCTTCCAGGCTCTGGTGAAGGAGAGATCAGTCGAAGACCACGAGGCAGACCAGCTGGTTCCAAGAACAAACCTAAGCCACCAATCATCATCACTCGCGACAGTGCCAATGCTTTACGCACTCATGTGATGGAAGTTGGAGACGGATGTGACATCGTCGAAAGCGTCGCAACATTTGCTAGAAGACGCCAGAGAGGTGTTTGCATAATGAGTGGAACTGGGACCGTCACAAATGTAACCCTTAAGCAACCATCCTCGGCTGGTGCAGTTGTGACCTTACATGGCCGATTTGAGATATTATCATTGGCGGGATCATTCTTGCCTCCCCCCGCACCGCCGGCAGCAACGGGGATAACCGTATATTTGGCTGGCGGACAAGGCCAAGTGGTGGGTGGCAGTGTTGTTGGTACACTCACTTGTTCAGGCCCGGTTGTGATTATGGCAGCTTCTTTTAGTAACGCAGCATATGAGCGGCTTCCATTGGAAGAAGAAGAAGAAGAAGAGGCGCGGTTTCCAATGCAAGGGAGTGCAGTTGGAGGGCAACAACAGCAGCAACAAGTGTTGGCTGAGTCAAATGCGCCTTTTTTTCATGGACTACCACCGAATCTTCTCAATCCTATTCAATTACCAACCGAGGCATTTTGGGCTACCGGTCGCCCTCCATTCTAGCGAACACTTTCCAGCACCTAACGATACTATTGTTTCGTTAATTCCGTTTCAGCTTCAGCTATAACAATCAAGAGGACAAGAACTTAATTTGTAGCTAGCAAATTTCAGGTTCTTTTTTTTCTTTTACAGTTAGTTTTTCACTTTTCCGATCTTTATTGAGTTGAAGTTGATGAGTAGATCCTATGCCTACATGTTAATTGAATGACAGTTAATTCATGGATTATTCTTGGTGCATTAGATTTTATGGGGATACAAAAAAGAAGGGGACAGCAGCCAAAAATATCTTAGGACCTTAGGTTACATGCAGTTCTTATTTTCACTACATTTTTGTTTTTCCAGCTCCAAGAAACTCTCATACTGTCTGCTATTATCCATGTCATTTTTTTTTTGGTGTGATTTTACTCTTGATTACTTATTCATGTGTGTGTGTGACTAACAACTCTCATTTCGAAAGGGAAGGTTCCTTTAATTCAATCATATTTTCTTTCTTATACACGAAATAAACCAGTACCTTTTCTCTTCTTAACATTTGTTCTTTATGATCAGAACCCAAACCTAAGAAGGCAGTTAAGTATAAATTAAAATGATTTCATCATATTTTGTTGTTGTGTTTATGCAAAGAAGCAGACAAGGTCAAAGGAGATCAGGGGGTTTAATTATACCTGGCCAGATACTGGGCTGGGGGTAGCAAAGGCAAACTATTTATGAGAAGCAGGCATGGAGGTCTGGGCATATAGTTTCCAAATGTTTGTTTCTTGAGAGAGAGAGAGAGTCTTTAGTTAGGGTTTCGTTTTTTCTAAAAAAAATATGAGAGAAGGGAGACATGAAAATTTTTTTATCCTGGTTTACACGTGCATTGCTCTCAATTTGAGGCAAAACCACAGAACACTTGCATAAAAAGGCAACCAACAACAAATTGTGGCCTCTAAATTTAGCCTCTCTGTCTCCCTATTCTGTACATTTTTTTGGATTCAGAGAAGGGAAGATTAGGGAGCTGTTCAAAGATTCAATTATCCAAAATCCAGTTCAGATTCTCTGAACCGCAACTCTCCGTCTTAAAACTCACAGCTGTCTGCTTTTTGCCCCTTAAAAGCTAACACATTCAGACTTATCCAAGCATTCTTGTACTGTATTTCTTCATTGAATTCTTGAACAAATTGCAACTCTTGATTTGACGGTTACAACGAGGGGTCTTAACCTATAAGCTACTTGTCCTTAATCTGGAAGACAGTGTCAACAAAGACCCTACCTCATAAATAATCACTTCTTAATTAAATTAATTAGTATCAGAAATAGAACCCCCACCCCCCCAAAAAATATATATATTATCAGTAATTCTTTTACAAGGCCTTTTTGATTTTCATTATTTTCGAATGCAGTCCATTTGCCAATTCTGTTGCTGTGATCATCGGCTGGTTGTGAGTCAAATTGTTTGAATCAGTTTGAGTTCTGCATTTCCACTTTTTTGAAGGAAGAGAATTAATCTCATTTAAACTTCGTAATTTTAACATGGACTAAAACCTACCACGTTGAGTAGTTGAAATCATGTATGAGATTAAATATATGTGTGTGTAATGAAGATTAATATTGAAATGATCAAGATAAGCTTTATTTTGCCCGAATGGTCCTGTAGTTCAATCATTGAAGCTTTTAAGCTTTGCTTGGTAGTAGCGTAAAAGGAAAAATGAAAAGATGCAAATATATATATATATATAAGATACAGTTCATATTTTTTTATGGGTGTATTTGATCAGAAATATGAAAACTAAAAATATATTTTTTTATCCAAGATATTAAAAATGAAAATGATATTATTTTACTATTAAGCCATAGCATTAGTAAGTTAAGATATAGTGAATTCCAGATTGATGTACAAAGAGGTGAGAGAGGGTATAAATCACCAGAGGAAAAAACACAAACAAACAAACTGCATCAACACAGTAGGGCGGGGGGGTGGAATGAAGGGTTATGAGCCAGTAACAAACAAAGATTTTCCGAAACAAATCAATCCTTACAGAATAAAATAATTTGAACTTGTTTATATACAAGGACGACTGGATATTAGTTACCCTCCTTTCCCTTTCATATACACATAATTTCCTTACTATAGTTAACAACCTACACAAGACAGACAGACAGACAGACAGAAAGAGAGGCAGACAGACAGATTCAGATGAATACATATATGAGATTACAAGACAACAATTTGATTAATAAATCAGAGGTTCCATGTGTAATCAAAAACATATTTTGACTACGAAGCCAACCGTACTCTAATTCAAGGCAAAACTTCAACAGGGGCAGAGCTGCATGAACTCCAGCATTTTTAGATGTGGGGAAGTATCAATAAGATCCTCTGGTCTGGAATAGTTTAAGCAGGCACGGTTTTGCACTTCAAGTCCAGTACTTCGATCAAATTTTCCGTAATTGCATTGTATTAGTAGTCTATTCGTAGCCGCCTCAATTCAGCTATGAAGGTGGGGCTAGAAGTAAGTGTTCGATGTGCAAGAGTTCTTATGTCTTCCCGTGAACAATCTTGTGAGATGCGGACCAGTTCCCACAAGGCGCCTTCGCTTATCATGTCTTTAGCATTCATTTCTGTAACGTAGTCAATTGCAGTCTCATTAGAAAGGTTTCTAAGAGAAACTGTCTCGAAAATTTCCAAAGAAAAATACAAAACGAACCATGTTGGGCTAAGTGGCAGAGTGCAAGCTCGATATGGCGCTTGATTGGCGAGGCATCACTGTTAGCATTCTGTACGATCCATGGAAGTGCACCATCCTCAATCAGAAGAGACCTTCCAGTTTTACTTCCTGTGCCATTTGGGAACCAAATTACACCACTCAGAAGAAAAGGAAATCACAAATATGTTTCTGAACATGAATCCTAAACTTTGTTAACAAGGCATCAACAAGTAAAAAAATCCCACAGTGTGTGCTCCGAGATCAAAAGATTTCAATGAGTCATTCCCCAAGAAAATGTACCTCGAGTTGATGTTCTTGACTCGCATTTAGCAAAGTTTGCTATTCCACGAGCAACTTGGGCAAGAACGTCTGGATGTCCACACTTGACCATTCCTAGCAAAGCTTTGATGCCACCTTCACCTCTTAGCTTAGTCTGCAACTTATCTGGAGAACATAATGGAGTACTCAATAGAAGAGATAAAATCAAACACATTCAATTAAGCTCTACACCAGTCTAAGTTCTTTCACATGAATGTATCATTTTGACTCCTTACAAAAATTCACATGCATAGCAGATAAGAAGATTTCTGCAGATAAAAATCAAAGAGATAAAGCAATTTACCATTGCCACAGAGATTGGCGATGGCCCCAGCAACCATTCTAAGTGTTTGAGGATCCTTCGCATTAGTTGCTGTCATCGATAACAAGCTAATGCCCCCTTGAGACATTATAAGTTCCTGGTTGGTTTCTGTCAAAAAAAAAAAAAGGGTAAAAATGTAAAAGGAAGAGCAATTGAAAGCGAAAAGACTTAATAGAATGTAGAACTGTATTGCATAAATATTAGTATAAAAATGATGAATCAGAGAAGCTAAATTTTACCATTCATTGCAAGATTGGCAATTGCACCAGCTGCAACTCTATGTATGGTCTCATCCTCAAAGCTTCCAAGCAGCATCAGCAAGGACGCTAGCCCTCCAGCTTCTACAATCTTCTGCTGATTTGTTTCTGAAAAAAGGAGGTGAAGTTGACACTATCATTGACAGATCTAATAAGAAACAGAACTATCAAAGTAATTATTACGTCCATGTCAAAGTCCTCAATTATGTAGAATTGACAGTTTCAGTCCTAATAAAATTGCTTCCTACAAGATTTGCGAGTATTAATATGAAACAGCAAGATGAGAAAAACCAGAAAACATGCAACTACTTAAAAATGGAAGTGCTCTATTTTAATCACATCAAAAGAGCAAAGTACGTCAGTGCCACAACAAAAAGTAGATGAGGAACAGACAGGCAGAAAAGATACCCTCAGCAGCTAAATTTGCTACCACTTTCACAGCATGAATCCGCACATCAGCATCTTCCGCTTCAAGCAATGACAATATCTTTTGCAATCCCACTATAAGAGAAAGCAAAAGGATTAACTGTAAATACATTATTGTTTATTATTTATATTATGTTTTTTTATATAAATATCAGTTCAGGAATTACTACTACCTTGTTCGAAGAGTTTTGCTACCGAGGCCTTCTCTCCATTGCCAGAATCCTTTGGTCTAACTTGAGAAATGAGAGAATCTAGATCACATGGGACTTTCCCAGGCCCACCTCCGTCAAGCCTTCTTCTAGTCTATATCAAAAATGCACGTCCAGTAAAAATTTAAAGAGTACAACTAAAGCAATTGTCACTCAGGTGGTGAATGTCCGAACATCCCTAAATGTTACAAAACTCGCCTTCTATCAAGTAATTTTCAATTCTTTAAACCAGGTTGTTTTAAGGCCATCAGTCTCAAAAGTCTCAGAGAAATATTAAGCTTGCAGTTTAATTACGATGACACAGATGAAGTTTGAAATTTTTAACATTTATCATCTACTTTATGTATATTTCCTCATGAGAGGATAAATTAATTAGAAAATGAAGAATGAGAAACAATAAAGCAAAAGGAAAGAAGTTTGCAAGTATTGCATCACAGTTTCAGTAACAATAAATGGATGGACTACTCCACGACTAACAAACTCATAGATTCCATTGATAATGTACCTCGTCAGCCTCAAAACTAAGCTGCAATAACTGATTTTGCAGCATTGATATTTCCCCTTCAAGTTTTTCCTTTTGATATACCTCATCTTCCAGCATCTTTTGCAGTCTCGAGATCTCAGAATTTGCCGATGCCTATAAATTAGAAGTATGACAGTATGGGACAGCAGCCTATATGCCAAAGAAGTAGCAGAAAAGCAGAGAGCTAAAGAAATAAAATAAAGAGATATAAACAAACTTTACCGCTGACATTTTCAATTGAGCTAGTTGATTCTTAAGGTTTTTGACTTCCTCTTCAGCTGCTTTCTTCAGTGAAGTTTCTTTGTTAAGTAACTTTTTTACCTCAGCAACTTCCTCAGCAGTGGATACCATCTGCTCCTGTGTGGGCCAAAAAATGGCACAGACATAATAAGCAAGTTTAAAATTAGCTATTAAGTGACAAAAGTACAGAAAAAGTAACAAAGGGAAGAAAAAAAAGGATGGAAAATATGGCCACTCAATTAAATTCTGTTGTATGAGCAATCAATATCATATAATAAGAGAGATAGTCCTACACAGAATTATATTTCCACCTTTCTTTCACCACCAAGCTTTTGCTGATTCATAGTCCATTTCTCCTCAAGCTTCTTTATTGATTCCATATAGTCCTTCTGATACTTCAATCTTTCCTTCTGCAAGAAGAGGATACGAATTTCAGTATGCATTCAATTAGAAGTTATAGTAACTCAAGGCACTACACAAAAAAACATGATCTATCATAACAAGGTTCAATGGTCAGCAAGTAATTGTTCGCTTAGGGGAACCCCACTCAAACCCCCATCCATTTCTCTTGATACCATCCCATCCTTATACTGAAATTAAGAAGTATCTGACAATTAAAGCACCCTTTTTCAAATCATTTACAAGATCAAGTGTTACATATTTGACACATCATGTCATTAGAAACCATGCAGAAATTTCTATGATAGTCATCCCTTTCAGGTAGAAAATATGGCAAAATTATATATTGATAAGCTTTATAGCACTACACATGTTAGTGCATTAGACATTGCTTTCCAGCTAAATTTAGAATATCTATAAAGTAAAAGAGAATTTTGAGTGGAAAAAAAAAAAAAAAAAACCAACTTTCCATTTCCCTTTCCCTCTTTCACAAACACAGAGTTCACACAAACCCCCCAAAAAAGGGGGGTCAACATTTCATCAACTACTATACTGTTAAAAAACCTTACCTCCATTGCATCAGCATAGTTTCTTTCAGCTTCAGAAATTCGGTTTTGTGCATCTGTGGTTATTCTTGCAATCTCAACTTCAAATGCTTTCTGCTTCCTCTCATGCTCCATAATCAGTTTGTCTATTTGTATGTCTAGCCTTCGAGCCAAACTTTTGTAATCGAATTCTTCCTTGAGTTTCAACATATTCTCCACTTTCATAGCCTATAAAAGGCAGAAAAAGAAAAATGCATATGTTGACCAATCAAATGGCATCATAAGTAAACTACCTCCTCCCTACGTCAAGATTTGATTCATCTTAAAACCATAAAATGAGATGAATTAATTAAAATAAAGAAAGTTTTTTTGTAACCCACCCTCTGTCCAAACATTATGGTACTAGCTGTTTCTCCGCGATGACGTGGGGATGGACCGATAGTAATAACCAATGATGTTCTTGCTGTGCCTGTTAAAGAAACAAAATATCAGCAAAACAAATTGCAGTATGGAAGATGCTGATCTATCATTGTTCAAATGGGACTTAAGATGCCATAAAACAAGATTGTACAATTTACCATACATAACTCTATGTCAAAATATACATGTCTACAACTGGAAAGTACATTAGTGAGATATGTAGATTAGTTGCTTAGTAAAATAACAAATAACACAGAAGAAATTCCATGCAATTTACCTCCAAATGAATCTCGAAGTAACCTAGTAAGCTTTGAATCACGAACTGGAACATGAGCACTATTTTCAGCAAGTGCATTAATGCACTTGCCTAATGCACTAAGAGAAAGATTGATAGATTTGGCTTCCTCACGTGTATGGCCTTCACTCCCTGCAAAGTAATAGCAAAGAAACAAAATTCAACATGTGGCAGAAACAAAAGAAGATGCTTTTTGCTCATAAAAAGGTGGACAGTAAGATCATCGTCAAAGAAAACAGGAAGCTTTGTGCTTCTAATTTCATTACCTGACTTATCAATTCGCTCTGAACCAGCAAGATCTACAACAACTAACTTGCCCTTTCGAACAAGTGGAGGCCTAAGAGATTTAGCCGTGTTAGTACTGTTACCATTTTCACTTGAATGAGCAGGTTCTCTTCCTTTGACAGACCTCTTGACATGCACCTAAAGCAGAAAGAGATTAGTTAATACCATAGTAAGATAAATGAAAGGCAATCAGGACCACCAACAAATCAGTTAGTACAAGAATAACTTCATTGAATTAACTCACCATCAAAAGAGCATGACTACGAGAAGATTCAGTGTTCAATTTTGTGTTTGCAGCATGGCGGTGAGCTTCTCCTAACCGTAGCAATTCCAAGAAACTATGCTGATCTCTTATATCTACTATGGTTGCCCCAGGTAATGAAACATCTCCAGATTTAGGGTCTTCTACAATGGAAATGTTGTCATTAGTAGGATCAAGAAGATCCTGTAAGCTCTCCATGTAGAGCTGCCAAATTTTCAATGAACAAAACTATTAGGCAGATGAAAACATTATAACTTTGGAGAAAATGATAAGAAGTTTGTATAAGAAAATAAGCTTAGACCGATTAGCACAATTCATGAAAACTATGACAATATCAGAAATCAAACACCAAGATCTGCAGTAATAAGCAACAACCTGCAAATAAGAGAGTGAAACAGAATCACTTTCAGGCGAAATTTCCGCTAAAATATCCTCCATAGCACGGACCATTATTCCACGATTAGCTGTATCTTCCTCCCCAAGTCGTCCAAGAGTATAGGTTTTGCCAGTACCAGTCTGACCATAAGCCATGACTGTCCCATTATAACCATCCAAAACACTCTATAAACACAAATACACAAAGATCTCATTAATAAAATGAACCACGCATCCAAAACAAGCTACTGGGAAAAAAGGGCAACATATCCTTTATAAGCTATGACCAAACACAGCAGTTATTTAAAGTAGATCAAAACAATTGATAACTTGGGAAAAGACCAACATGAAACACAATGACAGGCTGAAACTAGTTTTGGCCTGTAGCAGGAAAGAGGATATTCATTAACATCCGAAAATAATTTTCGCCAAGCACAATTAAAATCAACAATTTTGCTAGATGAAATATTTAAATACACTGCCTCTGCTGTTGCAAGGAAGGAAATTAAATGCAAGTAAATTTTTAACAGATTCTGGTAGAGGTGGAAAAGTGCTTGCAGACAAACCTCCACAACTGGCTTTGCAACAACTTCATACACACGCTTTTGTGATGCAAACTCTGTGAGCACTTCGTCAAACTCATAGGTGTCTGTGTCCCAATTGTTTTTCCTAAGCTTTAATCTTTTAAGCTGAAAAATAAAATGAAGCATCAGTGCATTTACGAGGAGCAACAAAAGAAAAACACTTGAAGAAACTGGAGGGGAGCTAAATTCAAGTAATTTGAAAACTAGTTAGGGCAGCTACATCATGCATAAGCACAGGACCACCGACTTCTCTTTTTTAAGGTGGTTAGAAACTAAATCCTTCTTGACTAATTCAAATGAAGTGACTATTACTCAACCTTAACTACTTTTTTTTTTCCATTTTCATTTGAAAACTCACTTTTAGGCTGATCCATCCCTCAAGATGTCATACCCAGACAAAATATAATGAATATGTCCTTCTCTTAACTTTTCCTCAATCAGTGCAGATAACAGAAAGCAGATAAAGACATCTAAGAAAAGAATAGCTACTGAGAATTGCATCGCCTGCACATTTAACCATCATATAGCATCAAAATACCTCTGGTTGAAGTTCTACACAATCAGCAAAATCAGCATCTGCCATTGACTCTTCTGCATTACGTGGACGCAATCTCACGGCTACTCGAACTCTTCCTGGAACTGAAGAGATACATAAAAAGGTCAAATTAACAAATAAAAAAAAAAATACAGAACAAGCAAAAGAATGGCACAACAATCATACTTGTCAAGCAAAGCTTGATAACAGACAAGTTACAATCATCACTCTAATCACTTTTTCTTTGCAAAGACAGAAATTACTAAGAATCTTACATTTGATAAGGGCACTAAGAGATAAGCAAATATTAAGATATATAAAATTTCAGCATTTTTAACATAATAACAATAAATAAGATTTTCAAAGTGAATATCGAGTAAAGCTGCACTAAATCCTGCTAGTTTAAGGGGCCTACTTATTTGTAACCCCAACGAGTGCTCAGTTTCACCCCCGAAGTATCTGATTTAGCAGTCTGAGGTGGAGCATTCTTCTTAAAGGCAAAGCATTGCAATGTTGCATTACAATATAAAATAAATATACAGGCTTCCATTCCACACAGTTTAGGAAGTTGTCTTTTGTTACCAAAATGAGCACAGCGATAAATAATCTGATTCCACATTTAATTACCTGAAATACGCTTATTAGTAATTCGTATCTAATTAGAGACCCATAATTAACCACCCATAGCTCAAAACCTGGAATAGTTTAAAACTTATCTAACCATGAAAAAGTGTGATTACTATTTAAAAAGAATTTAGATTGCAAAAATTATCAAATTGCTTTAACTGGAAACAACTTGAGAAATTCTCTTCTATCATTTCTCAAAGCTAAAAGATAACATACATAAAAACTACTTAACAAAATGTATATGCTATAAACATCGACAATTGAGAAAAGCTACCCATCAACCTCAAGTGAAAATTCAGACACTCGACACTCCAAAAACAGGGGAAAAAAGTCAAAGAGATGCAACGTTTACAAGATAACCAAGAAAATGTATCATCGAAGATCTCAAGTAAAACCCCAAAGCTAACCTCCAGCATCATCTTTGGTAGCTCCACCTCCAAATGAGCCGGGACTACTCTTCCGTAGCCCAGAAGAAGCACCGACCAAAGAAAAAGACTTGTTTTTGAATGCAGGCTTTGAAGGGTTGGAATTCACAGGGAGTGGCTTGTCTGTTGATGTTGTTGTTGTTGTTGTCGTTCCTTTGAGAGAGTTTCTATGAGTTCCATTCCTATAATTTCCACCACCACTAGCCATTTGCTCGAAAACCTCAAAAAGACTCGATCTTTAAGATGCCCACTTCTCCCCCGAACTCTTGTTTCTTTGCTTATCCTGTGTTTGGCTGCTAAGAAAATGCAGTGAAAAGGGGACAAAATATACAATTTTTTCTTTTGAGCGTTGAAACCGTAAGTTACCAGGGAGTCACTGTAAGCAATGAATTAAAGTTTTTTTTTTTTTGAGTTTGAGTCTGAGTAAACAGCATAAAACCGGGGGGGGGGGGTGGGGAAGAGGTTGGTGCTGGATTTACTAAAACACCCTTTTGAAGCATAAGTACGTCACGTTTGTTACTTTACTCCTACCTACGTGGGCCTCGTGACGGTGTTTAAATGCGCCAATGGAGTGTGTCCGTCGTGGAATAGTGCAGGAACCATAAAATTACTGTCCTGCCCCTCGGGTTCAAACTGTCCAACTGTTTATTATTATTACAATTTTTAACCTAAGGTGCACAGTTTAATTTTAATTTCGGTTTTACAGTTTCTTAAATTTTTGAAAATTGCTATTATTATATATATTAATGTTAATTGTAAGTGATATCATGTATCTCACGGGATATTACAAGCTAATTATTATAGATAATAACATTGTCAGTCTTTTTTAGTTTTTAAAAAATAATTATTATAATATTTTTAAATATTATTCTATAATAATTAAAATCATATATGTTAACCTAATTATATATTAATACTACTACATGTATTTATCTAATTATATGACCAGCATTTTTGTTTTATTTTATCTCGAAAATCCTGTTGGCGTTGGAGATTCTAACGCAGATCAAGATTCAAGAGATCATGGAATATAAAATTTCAGTGACAATTCTTTGGAAATTGCAAGATCCATCAGTTTCATGAGCCAGTCTTTTCGGATTAGAAGTATACAAGTTGAGATTATTTTTATTATTATGTGCCAATAATTACATTAGCCTCTAAAAGCTGCAAATTGTTTGAATCTGTAACAAATAATTAAAGCAGCTATGCAACCCTTAGGGTTTAAAGACAAAACTCTAATTATTATTATTATTATTATTATTTAGTAAAAGAATTTAAAGATGTATCCGGTAACGATTTAATTATTTATCAAATTATTAGTTAGTAAACGACAAAGAAGAGTGACATTAAATCATTAGTACTTTAATTCAATTCAAATTTACTTTTTAAACAATTAGATAGAAAAACTCTTTTTTTTTTTAATTTAAAGAAATAAAATTTAAATTTTGATATTTATAAAAATAAATTAAACTTTAAAGTAAAATATTTATGTGTTAAATTTATAATTTAATTCAATTATTTTATAAAATTACTCTTTAAAAATATTAAATTTGATGTTAAACTTTTTTTATAAATAAAGTTATTATTAAAAAATAATATTTTTTAAAATTTAATTCTTTCCGTTTATAAACTTTTTATTCTTTAATTATGGCAGTAAATTTAAATTGTTTGCGTGATTACGAGATAAGTCATTAAAGGTATTGAAAACGTCATAAACTTAAGGTGATTTGCTGGTGGAACAATAGATATACACAAACGAGGAGGTGTCCATCACTTGCTCGCCTAACTCCATTTGTTTACAGCTGTTGGCTGTCCAGTGTTGCTAATTAAAATTGCATTGCCAAGGGCAACAAGGAGATATATATGTAACTAGAAATTTGGCTAAAAGAAACAAGTATGGTTTCCGTTCAATTTAAAAATTTTAAAGAATTAAATATAAAAAATTATTTAATTGATCGAATTTTATATAAACAATCGGAATAATTAAATTGAAATTTGTATAGTCAATTATAGTTTGGGTAAGTTAATTAGGTTGAATATGTGTAATATATTCATGGATTGTATAAGATAATCGAGTTTTGTTAAAATAAATAAAAATACATTTTTTTATTTTTCAATTAGGAGTCTATTTGTTCGATCGGTTTTAATTTAAAAAATAAAAAATCACATATCGACTGAATAAACTATTTAAATTTAAAATCAACTTTTATCGTAATAATCAAACCGAATAGAATGAACTTAAAAAAAATGTTTTCTATCGGTTTAATTGAATCACTCTACTTGTACCCACCCAAAAAAAAAAGAAAAAAACCCAACAAAAGAAGAAAACTTCATAAAGGAGAGTTTGAAAAGAAAGGCTGGTTAATTAGCAAATTATGAAGCGGGGAAAAAAAAAGATGGAGACACAGAGAGGAAACTTTTGTATAAAAGAAAAGCAAAAGTGGGGCTTGAAGCTACCAGATTCAAAATTAGAGGAGCAAAAAGAGTAGATATAAAAAAACCTCCTTTTAAATTTGAAGAATTCTCAGTTTTCAATAAAAAAAACCCCCAATTTTTAATCATAAAATCCAATTGCTCTCACTTCCTATCTTATATAACATTATGTTTAAAAGTCGTTCAATTTATAGTTCATTCTTTATCATAATTTTTTTTTTTTTTTGTTCTTTTAGATGGGAAGCCATGAAAGGCAACGGATGAGATGGATTCCACGAAAGAGCCCTCCTAATAATGTATGTGGGAAAAAATAAATAAATAAAAGTTAAAAAGTTTGCTTAGGTATTGGGCGATCCCTGACCCACCAGACGGTACAAAAAGTAAGCTGCTTTGAATAATTTTCTTTTTTAGTCACTTCAATGGCTAAGTATTATTCCTTCCTCATATTTCATATAAAGTTAAAT
>JAQSVH010000004.1:15305401-15321516 GCA_029448705.1 Adansonia digitata
ACTCGACCCTTGAACAGATCTATATATAATAAAATATTAATTTATCAAAAAGTAAATAATATCATGAGCTTTGAAAATATTATCAATAAAGTATATTATCAATTTATCAAATTTTTTTTAATTTTATTAGTTAGTAGTAAAATTTTAAATACTTTTTTGAATATTATTCTTATATAATAATAATAATAATAATTATTATTATTATTTTATTATTTATAATGGTAATTAGAATATGATAATAGTATAATAAAGTAATAAGATAAATTAAAAAGTATGAAAGCTATAACAGATAATACTATATCAAAAATAAATTAAATATTAACAACATATACAATTTAATAAAATATTAAAAATTTAATTTATATTTTATATATGATTAAACTTACTCATGGGTAGAGCCAAGCTGCGGCCTAAATTTTTTTAAAGTCCTAAGTCAAGGCTTTTATTTAATGTGCCCAAACCTGTTTATTTATGTCAGAATTACTGTTCATCACATAAAATGATATTGTTTATTAATTTTATATATTTTATAATTAAATTTAAATAAAATATATATTATTTTAATTTAAAATTATTGTTCCGACTAGATCGAGTTAATGTAAGACAAAAATGTGAGAACCCAAGCTCAAGCCCCACTTGACTTATGAACATGTCTATTTATGATAAAATAGTAATTTATCAAAAAGTAAATTATATCATGAGCTTTGAAAATGTTATCAATAAAGTATATTATTTATTTATCATATTTTTTAATTTAATTGAGTTAACTCATTAACTATTGAGAGTTTATATACGTTGGTTGTAAAATTTTAAATATTTATTTAAATATTATAATCATCATCATCATTATTATTATTGTTATTATTATTATTATCTCAAGTAAGGATAATTAAAGTCCGATAATAGTATAACAAAATAATAAGATAAATTAAAAAATATGAAAGTCATAATAGATAATATTATATTAAAAATGAATCAAATATTAAATATTAAATATTAATACCATATAATTTAAATATATATTAAAACTTTAATTTATATTTTATATGTGATTAAACCTACTCATGAGTTAGACCAAACGCGGCTTGAATTTTTAAAATTCCAAACCCAAGCTATTATTTAATGTGTCTAGACCCACCTGTTCAAGCTAAAATTATTATTTATCACATCAAAAAATATTTTTTGTTAATATTTATATATTTTATAATTAACTTTAAATAAAATATATGTTGTTTTAATTTAAAATCACTGTTTCGAGTCGGGTCGGGCTAGTCTAAAACAAAAATATGAGAACCTGAGCCCAAGCCCATTTAGGTCAAGTGGGTAGCCTGATCCTTGAGCATGTCTATATATGATAAAATAATCACTTATCGAAAAGTAAATCATATCATGAGTTTGAAAGCATTGTCAATAAAGTATATCATTTATTTATCACTTTTTTTTAAAAATATAATTAGTTAAACTCATTAAATATTGAGAGTTTATGCACGTTAGTAGTAAAATTTTAAATACTTCTTTGGATATTATTATTATTATTATTATTATTATTATTTAAGTAATGATAATTGGAGTCTGATAATAATATAACAAGTAGTAAGATAAATTAAAAAAATATGGAAGCCATAATAGGTAATACCATATCAAAAATAAAAAGAAAAATCATATTTTAGACTAGTAACTAAACCTACCCATGGGCCAGACAGCCTACCTAATACAATAGGCTCGGTACGATCAGACTCACGTTTTAGATTTTAAGGTTCTAGCACGCTCGATTTGAAAATTATTTTTTTAAATAAATAATATATTTTATTTAAATTTAATTATAAAATATGTAAATACTAATATAAAAATAATTTTTTAATATTATAAACAATAATTTATACTTAAATAGGTCGGTCAGGCCAAATTCAGCCTTGAGCTTAAAATTCAAATATTTTTCAGACCGCTGCTAAGCTCATAGAACCAAACTAAGATTTTTTCGGGTTGGACTGGGCCAAATTTATGCCTAAGTTTAAAATTTAAATTTATATAATTTAACATAAAATAAAAAATAATATAAAATATACTCAAATTTGAACCCAACCTGAACTTGAACCTAAATAGATCTGAACTAAAATAGATTCAAACCTAAAAGCACTCGAATAAATCTAAACTTGAATCAATTCAAACTTAAAATGACCCGTCTCAAACCCGATCAATTGCGGCCTTCAGTTTTTCCAGGGTAATGTACCATTGTTATACCCGTGTCACCTGGCTATTGATTTGCTTTGAAAAATGCCCAAAGGTCAAAGCTCAGTAAAAGAGAAGTCTGTGATTTTACTTGAAAAACAATAGGAAAATTAGCGCTGCCCGAACTCGAAACGAAGTCCTTCAATGTTTTGGTATGTTAAACTGACGTGACCAGGACACGCTTTGCTCTCAATATCTTGGACCTTAATTGAAACAATTTTTTTTAGTTTAGTCAAGACGAGAATTCTTCTCCTTCAGCGTCCGGTGAAAGATCCAAGGGTGACGGAGGACCGACAAAAGTTCATCAGTTTTTTTTTTTTTGATTCGTGTTATGCGCTGCTTAAACCTCTGGATTCTTTCTTTTGCATGTTTCCAAGCAAGTCTGAAGGAATTGTGTCCCTTTGCATAGAGCAGAGATCCACTCCTCTGCAAAAGATCAAATGGATTTGTTTATTTTTTTTCTGAAATCCCACGAATTTAGAAGAAGTGTTAATATTTGATAGTTTAGCTTCCATTGTTTTCATATAATAAACTTTGTAACTTTTGATAAGAATTAACATACATTACGTTAAAAATTTTTTTTTAAATTATACAATTTTATTTTAATTTTAATGTTTAACTTTGAAATCCTGATTCCATCACTACTTAAATGGAATCTGATTTGTGTGCCCCAGTTGGTTTTGCCAATTGAATATGAGTAAAGGTTAGAATATTAGAAGCTTCACTATCTCCCGGTTACCTGCCATTTAAAATCATTTGCAGAGTTTGCAGCACTGATTAATTGCTTTTTTGCCAATTACTAGGATTTCAAGTTCTCAACCTCAAAAACATATCACAAGACAGTACCCATTTGCCTGCAGAAACTGATACAACTTCAATCACAACGTCAAGCACCAATTATTTGATGCAGATCAATGTTTGTTGCTCCATTTTTTATTTATTTTTTAGTTCAAGAAAATAAGGGAGGGCCTAGGCTGGGCCCATGAAAATCACGTTTGTTGTTTAGCAACCTAGTGAGGCCAACTCCATTAAAATTTAAGCATGAAGCTTTTAACAATCCCAGAAAAATCTTCAATGGCTAAATATTTCACTTTCAAGTTTTCAACATGTTCGGTTGCTTTTTTTTTTTTTTCTTTTTTTATTTTACTCTAAAAGCAAAAGTACTTATAAACAGATTGAATACGTAATCTTTGAATAGGATTTGCATGGCAATGGAGATTGGGAAGCAGATCATAGCATAAGAATTTTCAGAATTGTGCTGAACTTCAAAAAGTTCAAAAACAGTTCGAAATAGCTTTGGTTTGAACTTGGAAAGAACCATTTCTTATAATTGGACTAACACACCAGAGATTCAAGGGTTGATACAAAGGTTAACATTGCTATAAAAGACTATTGAAAGTACACTGATCAGGTTCGATTGAAAGACATGGTGCTGAATTACTTTTCACTACTCATTATTAACTTGCTAAGACTTATGAAAGGGGATCTGTTTGCTGCCGGAACTGAGACAACTGCAAGTACAATAAGATGGGCAATGAGGAAAATACTCCATAACCCAAAAGCTTTCAACGGAAACCCGAAGAGAACTAAAGCAAATTATTGGCAAAGGGAACCTGGTGGAGGAACCTGATATTTGCTTGTTTACCTTACTTGCAAGCAATTGTCAAACCTTAAGGTTGCATCAAACGGTTCCTTTGTTAATCCCTCGAAAAGCCGCCCCAGATATTGAAATTCATAACTTCATCTTTCCAAAGAGTGCACAATTCTTGGTCAAAGCATGGGCCATGGGCAGAGATTCCAACTTTTGGGAGGAACCTGAATTATTTCTTCCAGAAAGGTTGGGCTCGTTCCTTTTGGTGCCAGGTGACAAATTTGTCCTGGATTGCCATGGCCGTAAGAATGTTGCCCTTAACGTTGGGACACTTGTTCATTCATTTGATTGGGAACTTGAAGATGGAATTGCACCTGAACATAATGATATGTACCAATTAAGAGCTATCTCAAATTTAAAACACATAAGAGCAAGCTTTCAAATTTATTGTCATAGAAACCAAGGACTCGTATTGGGTGTCATCACAGATTCGTAACATCTTAATTTCTCTATGTTTTTTTCATAACATTGCAAATTGTTTCACCCTCATGACACATGTTATTTCGACTCTTTATTTTCCTTAAGGTAACCATACATAACATCCATGTCCAACACATATTTAAACATAAGTATAGGAGTATGATTCTTTAAATATATTAAAAAATTTTAAAAAAAATTTATCACAAGTATGTTAGATACATTACCGTACCTAACACTTACCCTGAAATCTTAGTAGCACCGATTCAAACCAAATCCACTGAGGTGGGGAAAAGCATGTTAGAAATGAAGTATAGATGTTGGGTACCTTTGCTTTTCTATTTTAAGGATCATCAACACTTGATGACGAAGTCAAGAAAATAGTTACAATAATGTCTAACAGAAGATCAACAGTAACAAAAGCAAAAAGCTTTGAGCGAAAAACCATACAAAATAAAGTAATTCCATGTGCCAAAGAAGTTCATACAAAGTGCATAGATATTTATAATAGTAATATTGATAATCAGCCAGTTTAGTGCTTATTAATTTGAGGTAAATATCTCCCAAAAAAAAAAAAAAGAGATGAACAGCATTGCACGACATGTAAGCGTCACAACTCACAAGTATGGACAGGGTTTTAGACAGTTGTTCCAGAAAGGAGGTACGGATGGTTTAACTTTTCACATCCCTATCTCATGCATTGCCAAGAGGTCCAAAAATCAGTTATTAGTAACAATGAAATAAGGCTAACTGAGGCTAGGAACTAGTGAACACCAATAACAATTGACAATAAGAATGGTTAGTTTTTGTAAGAAGCCTCTTACAATATTAGTAACCACTTGCTGATTCTCAAGTATGCTAGCATATGTTATTCAATATCAAATCAAGAAGATAGGCATGAGAAAAAAAAAATCATTAAAGAGAGAATATAGAATCTGGTCACAACAGATAGCAGACACAGAGCTCCCTCCCAGACTGAAACAGAAAGAAGAGCCTTTTAGGGCAGAAAAAAGGTATACCATCTCAGTAGTTCATCACTGATCCATTTATAGCGCCACATTTACAGCTGCATGATGGCTGCACGAAATAATTTGCAATTTGATTCTCATTAACCAAATCCAGGTGGCACATCAGGGTCCTCATCACTGGCATCACATGGCTGCTTCTGGTCAATATCTTCAGAAAAGCCCGGTGGCAAACCAACATCAACATCATCTTCTTCCTGCCCCTCCTGTGAGCGACTAGACTCTTCCCTACAGTTTTCCACAGCTCCATCATATTCATAAGGCCTTGGAAGCTGCTGCTTTGCCTTGTGCTGCTGCTGATGGTGGTTGCTATGATGATTATTTGACAGAGAGAAACCCGGTGGTGCTTTGGGCTCACTATCTGATAATGTCTCATCAATTCTACCAGCTGTGGCCTTAGTGATACCATTATTCTCAGATTCCTTTCCAACGGGCACCATTTCATGGATGGATGATTCACCCTTTTCTTTCCCTTGAGGATTAGCTAAATTATTGTACACAGATTGTACTGTTTCTGTAATTTCACTTCTCACGTCACCTGATCTGATTATTTCCCATAGACTATCCGAAATTTGGCCCATCACTTTGCCCCTAGTGGTTATAAAACATTAGAACTATCAAATTAACATCAATATTATAGAATAAATGGAAACCAACCAAGAAGAACTTATAATAAAGCTGGTGAAGTATATTTGGAGATTAGTGAACATTCTAACATACGCTTGAATAGCAAACAAAATTCTGAGTTGATAAACACATGATTTCCACTAAGAAACCCATTACGGATTCTTAATATTCAACATTTTTTTTAAAAAAAATTTTAAAAAGAGCACCTTATGTTTAAAGTCATCAACAACTTTGACAATAGGGTCCACTTACCCAACCTCATCATGTATGGCATCTGATAGTTGTCTTAGTTTCATGTTTTCAGCACCTGGACGATTAATTGCTGCTGACTGCTTCACAGCTGCAATGATGTTGTTGCGTAATTCTTCCTGCAATTTATTGCCTCATTCAGAAGAAATTTAAAAAGGCACATGGTTAGAAAAATGCCATATGCTTCACACTCATTTATGAAACAAAAATATGAAGGTTGCATTTGGCGTGTTCTTGAGTTGACAAAGTAACTCTTTGAATCCATTAGGAATGGAAACAATTATACTCTATATAGATTCAACTGGATAACTGCTTATATCTAAAAAAGTTTAATTAAGCAGAGTTCTTTATTTCCATATAGCAAGCAATTGAAAGCAGCGCCACTCACTATTCAATCAAGTTGATAAAGCAATTCTGAAACATAGAACCAGCCAAACATTTTACTATCAAATCAAATAAAATTCAACCAACTGCAAGATCCTTTTAAGTTCAAAAAGGACTGTTTTTAAAAGCAAAGGCTGATTAAACGATACACAAGAATCAGATTTGTCAACAATCTACAGCAGCAAAGCGACTTAACCAACCAGTACAGTAATGCCATTGCAGTGCTCAGCACAGATGATAGATCACTCTAAGCTATTTCTTCAGGACAGACTGAACAAAGTAGAACCTACCAAAATCAATCTTTACAATCAAAACAGCGAATGCAATATAAAATTTTGGTTGAAAGGGAAAAAAATAGAATTTTTAGTCAATCTTTCATTGAATATCAGCGAATTATTCAGCATCAACCCAAAACCATGGCCTTGAAATTGAAATTAACAAATTATACCCATATATAATCATCAAACTAAATTCCAAGAAAATACCCAAAAATCAAAATCAAGACAAAACCCAATCAAGCAAACAATCACAGGCTACAAGCATTCTAAAACTTTTACCTTAATTCCCCCAATAAGAAAGTTTTAACCTTAGAAACGAAAAAGAAATAATATTAATAGTAAAAAATAAGAATTGGCATACGTTGTCCTTGAGCTTGCGGATGATTTTGAGACGGAGCTTGTCGAAGTCACCATCGTCCTTGAGTTTTGCAATTACCTCTTCTTTGCTAATCTTCTTGCTTTCTCCCATTGATTGCTTCGCATTCAATCTGTTGGAAAAAGGAATACTTATGTTACCGTAAACTATATGGTCCTTTAACTGGCAACGGAGACAAACGTTGTACCAAAATTTTGTGCCTGACTTCTAGGGTTTACAAAACAAGGAAAGTTCAATCTGTTTCCAATTGGGATTAGGATTTTATGGCAGTCATTAAGTTCCATAATCTGCGATTATTAGTAGTAAAAAAATACTTGGACTTTTATTGTACAAAATATATTAAAATCTTATCATTTTATTTTTATAATTAAATTTAAATTAAAATAATTTTTATTAATTAAATAATAATTCAATTAACTTAAATTATTAAAATTTTATTTTAAATTTCACTTAATTTAAATTAAACCTATCAAACTATGCAACAAACAAAAATATTAGAACACAAATTTGTCAAATTTTAGTTTATTTAAGTTAAAAAAATTTAATGATTCAGTACTGCAGGTTATTTTCGTAGGGGATCATTGACCTTCTAAGAAGTAGAAGAACTATATCTAAACCATCTATTCCTTCGTCAATGAAATAACTAGAAACCAAGAGAGATCTACGCGTTTTTATTGGTTAAGTTATTCATTCACGTTGATAAATTTAATTTATTTAAATTTTAAATATATAATTTTTTAAATTTAAATTGATTTGATTTAAATTATTATTTAATGATTAAATTTTTTAATTTAATTTAATTTAATTATAAAATATATAAAAATAATATTATTTGTAAACAGTAATACTTTAACGAGTCTGAAATAAAATTTAATATTTAAACTTAAAATATGCTTTACCCGATTATAAACATTTTTAAGATAGAATTACTGGTAGAAAATATACTGGGCGGCACAGTTGTTTGCTCGGCCATGGGCTTGGGCTTGCCGCTATTCTTCGTACGTCTGCAACAAAAAAATCGCAAGAGATTAACAAGAAGACAGATTTATTATTTTTTCTGCTAATGTTAATTTATTAAAGTAAAAAAAGAAAAGAAATAACAATGTTTTAAATATTAAAATATTATTTTATTCTCATTATTACATTTTAATAAAATGGAACATCGTGCGATTTAAGTTTAATAATTACATATTGGTTTGGATCTTGAACACAATATTCTAAATTCGAATTTAATTTAATTCAATATTTTTTTATATTTAATTAATTAAAAATTATATTAAATTTAAATTTATAAAATATTTAAATATTAATATAATAATTTTAAATATTTTAAATAATTAAACGGATTTTTTGAATCTAGCCAAGCCAGCTACTCCAATATATAGTTGGTTAAGAAAATAAGAAAGACGAAAACTCAATTAGTACGTGCAACTAATTCGAACATTCTCATTTTCAAAGAAAATTTTATATCACACACATAAGTTAAATTGCATTATTATTAATAGGCCTTTGCATATGTTACACATTCATATATCACATTAATCACACATTCAAATGGTTTAATCAAAGATCGATAGGTAATTGAAAATGAGTGATATATATTAAAGTATTTTTATGGTATCGTTGGCCAATGTCCTTGATTTTTTTAATTACTTCTATTTTTAATTAATTTACTACACGTTGCTAAAAATATATATATATATATTTTCTATGCATAAGCTGCAGATATCTACCTGTGCTTTTTTTTTGGTTAATTAAAAAGTTAGAAATTAAAATAAGTTCTTTTTTTTTTCCTAGTTGGATTCACAACTATTAAATTTCAAATTTTCATAACGAAAACAAAATTAAATTCAAAGGAAATTAAACAAATCCTTATCAAATTATTGATTATGATCAAATTTTAGCTTTGCTATATAATTTGCAGGTTGTATTTACACGTATATTTATGTTTAATTTAATTAATTTATAAAATTTAAAATAATATTACTTAATAAATTTTAAAATTCGTATATATATACATTCGTAACTTTTTTAATTTTAATACATTCGTAACTTTTTTAATTATGATATGCTTTTTATTAAACAATTTTTCATTTATATGTTGTCGCGCTATATCTATATATATATATATATATATTAATGCATATGGGCCTATATCTTTCACGATCAGGCCAGCCACCTAATCCCTGGTCCCTCGCATGGCAGTATCATTAATTAAAATTTAAAAAATGCCTCTCAATTATTAATTAAGTTAGTTGACATGAAAATTAAAAAATAATTGATTAGTTTATCCTTTTATTTCTTTGAATGAATAAGCTCATACCAATAAACCCAACGGATTTGACATGCTTATGAAATGTTTAGTTGATTAAATTTTCCATAATAGATCTTCTTTATACTAATGATCAAAAAAAGATCTGCTTTATACTAATAATTAGGATACTTTCTCTTTTCCTTTGTCCTATGTGCCTTTTTGCCTTAATGCATTATTCTTGATAAATAAAAAAATAAATAAATAAAATGAATAAAATAAAACCCTCAGTTTTTATGGTGATATATATATGTATTTAGAAGAACATATAATTCTTTTATTTTAATTCAAATTCAGCCTTTGATCTTAAATTTAAAGTAAATTTAATAAGTTTGGATATAATATAAAAAATAAAAATATAATATGAACATAATATAAATAAATAAATATATTAAATTTTATATAATACGTAAGTCATCATTTATATAATACTTTCATCAAGTATAAAAAAAAGAAAAAAAATTTTATATAACACTTTAAGTACGATATATTAAAAAATTAATATCAATATAAAATATATGAATTATCAAATTTACTTTAAAATGATAAATTTAGAATAAAGTATTCTCCCCAAGAACTGTGTGCTCAAGGGATTATCAGGTTGGTTAACCTCGCAAATAAGAAAGGGTTAATTTGTTATATTTTATACCTTGGTACGTAATCGAAATATTTCACCGTTAAACAAAATTTATAGCAACGCCCTCCAAGTAATATATATATATATATATATATATATAAACTCAGCGAGTGAGGTCATCTCTTATATCACAATTGCCGATAAAAGGAAACAAAATCTTGGAATCTTTGGCCCATCAAAGATCTGATGTGCCTAAATGAACATATTTCATATAAACTTCCACTTCTAGTCTAGAAAGCAAAGACAAGATAGATGGGATCATAGGAGATTGACTTTGGAAAAATATGGATTATCTCGCATTTATGTTTCAAGCTGACCAACGGATGATGGATGAGTTTCATGTCCTTCCCGTCCCTTGCCATGACGGCCAACAAACAATCCACCAGGTGGGTGAATTCATGATTTTGATCCCTCCTGGAGATGCCAGTGTTCGCCCCAGGAGGCTGAGTGATTATAGCCAGCGCAGGTGTAAAGCAGGTAGAGCTTTCGGTGTCAAAGAAGGCGATATTGAGATGCTTAATGACAACAATAAAACGAAGAAAATCATGCATAGAGATATTGAGCGACAAAGAAGGCAAGAAATGGCCGCTCTTTATGCGACTCTTCGATCACTAATTCCTTTTGAATATCTCAAGGTTAGCTCCTCTTCTTTTCTTAACTATCCCTGAATTTTTGCAGATTTTTTTTTTAATTTTGTTCATCATTTGTATCTAATCGATGTATTCTAATCATCTAATCACTCGTTTTAGGGGAAGAGGTCAATATCTGACCACACGAACGAGGCTGTAAATTACATCAAACAGCTGCAGGAAAAAATCTTGAAGTTGAGTGAAAAAAGAGATGGACTCAGAAAATCATCCAATTCCAATGCTTCAAGTTCTGTTCCGGAAACCCCATCACAAGAAAGTTCTGATGACACTATATTGGTCAGACCTTGTTTAGCAGGAATGGAGGTTGTCATAAGCACTTGCTTGAGACAAGGGCTTCAACTTTCAACTATACTTGAAGTCATAGTTGTAGAAGGCCTAAGTGTTATTAGCTGCACATCAACTGAAGTAAATAAAAGCTTAATAATGCACATTATTGTCTGTGAGGTAAATTATCATCCATTTTCAATCGTATCAGTGCTTGATGAACTTACACAAATTAAGGTTAATTTTTCTGAGTTTTGAACTTTCTTTTGTACGCAGGTGAAGGGTGGAAGAACCTTTGAGCCGTCTGAGCTGCAACACAAATTGACAATGTTAAAAGTTGGCTTAAACATAAATCTTGCAGTGCTCACCAAGTAAATTTTATTGCTTTGAGGCAAATTTTAAGTGTGTATTTAAGATTTGATGCTTGCAGGGGGTTCCTCGATCTGTCGTAAAAACCTCCAAGGTTGGTTCTGAAACGGTTTTAAGTACAAGAATTTTCTTCAGCTAGCCTTGTTTTTCCATATTGTCCATTTGTACATTAGCAAATTTATGTTGAATTAATGTTGGTTATAGTTAGGTTGTCGGTTCATATAGTTTCTTCATCATTATTTACTTAGACTGGAGCTAGCAATATTGGTTATTTTCCGATTAACTCAAGTTTATATTTAATGCATTGATAGTTCATTAAAAATTTTTAAAAATAAATATACATAATTTTATTTTTAAAATGATAGCATAATCTAATTCAATTTATTAATATAGTGATAAATTTTTTCAATAGATTAATAAATTGATTTTATAATATATTTTTGTTGCAACAAGTTTTCACATATTTTAATATTATTAAATAGTCGTTCCATCATCAAAATCACATAAATTTTTTTTAATGGGCACTAACAAGTAAACAATCACTTATCAAAGAATTTTTTATTCGATTTTTTTAAGATTTTAATTATTTAATTTTTTAATACTTGTAACCGTAATTAAAAACATAAGATTAAGTTTAGGAGCAAAAAGTAGTAAAATTAAGGTTAAAGGTTAAATTTCTCGCTGCATCACAACACTTCCCACATGATTCTTAAAAATCTTTTCACTTTAAGCTGGCTTTGGGTTTATGAAATTATTTGACTTACGTTATGATATCATCATAGCAGTACTGACCATGGACGTGATTGTTTAAAGACACGTGAATTTTGTGAGCAACTGATCAGCTTCTTCAGCCTCCAATGTACAGTTGCTATTGCTTTTGTCTTTGTCCAACGTCCAAATTTGTATGCAGTATAGCTCAAGTTGTCAGCATAGCACAGGGATTGGAAGCAGTAAATTAACGAGGTCACTTCTTATGTCACACTGTCCATGGAACTTAAAATATAAATTTTAAGGCCCAGAAAGTCATATTTAGGGACAAAGAGACAATTCTTTATGCGACTCTTGGATCACTTCCTCTTGAATATCCCAAGGTTTATCTTGCTCGATCTCTTCATTTATATTAAAAGTTCCGAGTATAGATTGAAATCACTGGTTCTTTTCAGACTTTTTTTCCCTGATTTCACTGGGTTTTAGGGAAAGAGGTCAATATCCGATCCATTGCACGAAAATGTGAAGTACGTCAAACATTTGCGGAACAGGATCAGGGAGTTAAATGATAAAAGAGAGATGAACTGAAAGGATCATTATCCAATTTGCAAACACCAAGTTCTAGCCCTGGAAATTAGCTCACCAGATTTGCTGAGATCGATAATGTAGTCGTTAGAAGCTGTTTGGTAGGATCGGAGGCTGCCATTGACACTGGGTTGAAACGAGGGCTTCCTCTTTCAATCATTTGCGTGACGCTACAGTACTTGCAAGGGCCAAGCATCGTTTACTCCTTCAAATAATGTGCTGGATAATTTTATAATAATAATGATATTGTATTAACTGTAGTGATGGATAATTTTAGTTATAATTTCTTTTAAAAAATTATAATTTAAAATAAAAAATAATAATTATTGATATTCAAATTTTATATTTTTTTAAAATTAATTTATAATTGTATGAATTGATTGGACGAAAATATTATAATATATATGGTACTGATTAAATCATGCTGCGACAAGGACATTGCATATATACGCACATACTAGTGCTATTTTGCGTCGCTTTACACGTATGGCATAATAGGTCGATATTATTTATTTTAATAGAGAATTCACTATTAAATATTATCTTTTTTTTAAATAAATTATATGTTAGATTGTTTTTATTTCGATATATATTATTTCTATTAGATATTTTTTATTTTTTATTTTTATATCAAAATCATATAAAAATTATTAAAATTATATTAAATGTCATAAAAAATAAATTTAAAATTATCATATTATTACAAATATTATCAAAATTATACCCATTACGAGAAATGAAAAGAAGAAACAAAAGGAAAGGAACAAAAATATCGAAAGATTCTTATCCCCAAAGCAATAGGAAAAATAAATAAATAAAAACTTTGGATTATTATTTTTTATATTAATATTTATATATTAGATTATTATTAGATAATTAATTAAATTTAGAAGTGTTTCATTTATATATTATTTTTTTAATATATTAAAGACATATGATTGTTATACCGATTATGATTGTAAAATTTTAAAAAAAATTATGATTGTATTTCATAATTATTTTTATTTATTTATTATTTAAATAATAATTTGAATTATTTTTTATTATTATTATTTTTTGCTAATTCAAACTGAATTTTTTGAATAAAAATATTTGAAGAGGTCCCGTTTAAACTAAACTGAATTAGTAAGTACAAACAATGTAGCTGCAAAATGCAATATAGATGCGGTTGTATCGTTTTCTCAGCGTGCAAACAATAATCAGAAGAATTACGTCTTCCTCTGTTTTGTGAACAACAATGGGTTCTCAAGAAAAACAGCAAAACCACCCCGACCCTCCAGCAAGATGTCCTTCCTCTTGTTCTCGTCCTTCGTTCTCTTTCTGTTCCTTCTTTCTTTTTCTTCAAATCCCAATTACAAGCCCATTTCCGTCTCCTTGACCCGCTTGATTGGTCCGAGCCTACTCACTCTTTCCTCGCCCGTTACGCTCCCTCCGTGCTCGCGCTTCTCTGCGTGGGAGACACGCGAGTCTCCTCAGAAACCCTTTCCCTTCTTCCTTCTTTGAAGCTTGTTGTGGGCACGAGTGCTGGAATTGACCACATCGACTTACAAGAATGCCACCGCCGTGGCACTGCCGTCACCACTGCTGGTCAGATCCTTGCGGAGGATGTAGCTGACTTTGCTGTTGGGCTTCTCATTGATGTTTTCCGACGAATGTCAGCCAGTGATGGGCATGTTCGGTCCGGATTTTGGGTCGCAAAGGGAAAATACCCGCTCGGTGTCAAGGTGATTATTTATGTTCTTTTGATTTTTAAGGGTATTTTTTTAAATTTCTAAGCATGTAAAATCGTAGAATCACCCTGAAAAATTTTCAAAGCTAAAACGATAATTCGAGATTGTGCAAGTTTGAGATCTAAATTCTCACGCTTTTTGGTGTATAATCTTTGATTCATGATTGCTTGGGTTGCAGTTGGGTGGAAAGACAGTTGGAATAGTGGGGCTTGGAAAAATTGGGTCCGAAGTTGTTAAAAGGCTGGTAGATTTTGGATGCAGCATTGCCTACTTCTCAAGAAAGGAGAAGCCATCTTTCCCATGCACTTACTATTCCAGCGTCACTGACCTTGCAACAAATAGCGACGCTCTCATTCATTGCGGTTCTTTAACGAAAGAAACTCACCATATAATCAACAATAGCGTCATGCAAGCATTAGGGAAAGGGGTGATAATTAACATTGGAAGAGGGGCTCTGACCGACGAGAAGGAATTGGTGAAGTTTTTGGTGCAACGGCAAGTTGGTGGAGCAGGTCTCGGTGTTTATGAAAATGAGCCCCATGTGCCACAAGAGTTGTTCGCAATGGACAATGTTGTTTTGTCTCCTCATGCTGCTGTCTACACCGCGGAATCCTTAGCAGCATTGCAAGAGCTGGTTGTAGGGAACCTGAAGGCATTTTTTGCGAATAAGCCTTTGCTTTCATTAGCTCAACTTGAATGAACGAGCTAATCCCCTATGGTAATTAACTTCCTTATGTGAGAATGTTGATATCAGAGTCATCTAGCTTGTAACTTGAAGTAATCCATCAATAATGCCATCTTGAGCACTATATTTCCCTTAGTTGAGCCTATATTTGGTTATAAATTTTGCTACTTAATCTGTTATTAAGTTTTTTTTATATATTTTTAAATATAGTTATAGATATTAATATCTATATTAATACTAAAATTTGACTAAATCAATATTACGAATTAATTTAGGATTAATTCAACAAATAAAATTACTTAAAAGACCTAATTAAAAAATAGTATTAGAATTATTTACGCACTTCTATATAAAACAAAAACCTACTTACCATTAGGTAACCTTTTTCATTTTAAAATATTTTTTACATACTGTTTTCACTTGCATATTGGTCCTATGTATACCTAGTCTACTTAAAGACAATAATGAGCACAATTATGGTAATTTATAAAGATATCAACAACTTACTAAAATGCAATATTTATTTACACATTTTTTTTAAAGTAAAGGTAAATATAGTTATTCGATATTCAAACAAAACCATAAATTTTATTTTTGTAAAATTATATTTTAAATGTTTTAAAATTTTGAAAATATTGGGTATGAGTTATTTATGGACTAATTGCATTTTTGGTTTAAGTAATTTTGTGTAATTTTATTTTTTTAGATAAGCACAATATTACCATTGAAACAAGTAATTGAGGATGTGAGAGTGGACTTTTTTATTAAAATAATATAAATTTTTTTATTTATCGAAATAAGTCGTTTTTAGATTATTTATCGAAAAGATCAATTTTAAAAGCTATTAAGAAATTGCTATTTTGAATGAGCACAATTATGGTAATTTATAAAGATATCAACAACTTACTAAAATGCAATATTTATTTACACATTTTTTTTA
>JAQSVH010000004.1:15336682-15349906 GCA_029448705.1 Adansonia digitata
TTTTAAATTTAAATAAATAATTTTATCTTTGAACATGTTTAGACGGGGCTCATGCCCTTGGGACCAAGTAACGGGGATAAAATAAGGACAATTGTGATGGGAATGCCAGATGGCCAGCTAACAAGACCCACAAATTTGTTAAAAGTGGGTAGCATGTTGAAAACAAAATGAGTACTGAGCAGTCTAAGCTCCCAAAAAGGGGAAATCTGCCCAAATTTCAATCCCTCGGCACGCTAGATCCCTTTTTCATTACCCTTTTGATATGAAGGGTCATCATCAGGCCACGCCCCAAATCATTTCTCCCAACCTTAATTCCTCCCTCCCCCACTGCCTAGCTTGTCAAAGTTTCTTTACATGACACGAAACAAAAAAGGTTCATGTTTTTAGAAGCGTTCAGGTAATTTCAATGGAATTTATTAATGTATACCGAATCATTAGTTGACATTGTAAAAGCGAATTAGATAAACTCCCAGTGTAATTTCACCAACGTAACAAATTGATATTGGATTGATTTGAACCATGGAAGAAATTACAGATAAAATGCCTGATGCCCCCACATCATCCAAAACAGGCAATTGATTTTTGTTGCACTGTTACAGCCATCTCAAGACCCTGGTAATTGGGACAGAATATAATGAGAAGAAAAGAAATTTTTTTTCTTCTCTCGTTTTCACTAATACATCCTTTCCCTTCAATTCAAAGCCTCAGTCACATATAAACTTCCCCGAAAAGTGCAAACTTTCCCCTTTGCAACTTCAAAACTTGTTACATCCAAGAAGAGAAACAAGAATCCGGTCTAGGATCATCGCATTCAAAGAAACAGCCAACTCCTTATACCCAAACCTAAGATCCTCTCATGGTCATGGGCTCTCTCTTCTATCTCACATTGATAATACTTTCATGGGCATCATTACTGTCAACGGAAGCTGAAGCTGAAGGGATCAGATCAGCTCGACTTCTCGATCTTCTCATTAGGGACTACATCGTAAAGTCCTTTGACAGGAACTTGAGAACAGGTATCATACACACTGTATATTTACCTGCAAATTTCTCAGGCATCAAAGTCGATACAGCAAGGTTTAGATGCGGAAGTCTCCACAGATATGGTGCACAAGTCAAGGAATTTTATCTTGGAAGTGGCGTGACCGTACAGCCTTGTGCAGAGAGAGTCATAGTAGTTAGACAAAACTTGGGTTATAATTGGTCATCCATATATTATGCTAACTATGATCTTTCAGGTTACCAGCTTGTTTCACCGGTGTTAGGTCTTCTCGCCTATAATGCTGGCACTGATGTGAGTTTTGGTAGCCCTTTTGAGCTTGGAATTCTTGCCAGGGAAAAACCAATTAAAATAAACTTCAGCGACATTACAATGGCATCCAACATGACAGGGATCAAGCCTTTGTGTGCTAGTTTTGAAGGAGATGGCAAAGTAACATTGAAAAACCAGGTATCACCCAATGTTTGTGTTGCAACCAGGCACGGCCATTTCGGTCTGGTCATCGAGTCACTGCCGTCGACGCCCGTGAGGAAGAAGATTAGCAGATGGAAACTGGCGGTTGGAAGCTCGATTGGAGCTGCATTGGCTGCTTTCCTATTGGGGTTGCTTTTGGTGTCGATGTTTGTCAAGGTGAAGAAGAAAGCGAGAATGGAGGAGTTGGAGAGGAGAGCATATGAAGAAGAAGCTCTTCAGGTTTCCATGGTTGGACATATCAGGGCTCCAACAGCATCAGTTACTCGGACAACGCCTACAATTGAACAGGAGTACACATCTTATCCGTCTTGAAATCTCACAGTTATTTTGATCTCCCACTCCCCTTTTTTTTATTTTGATCTCCCACTCCCCTTTTTTTTTTTTTCAATTTATGACCATTCTTTTTGTAAGATCAGTTCTACAGGTTTGGAGATAGAAAACAAATCCAACTAAAATATTCTTATGTCCAATATCTTGGAACAGAACAACTCTGTTTTTCAAGGATGTTGGTTTATTCCCATAACTTCCAGGAAAATGGCCAAACTTCAATCTTTTTGTTTTTTTCACTTTCTATTGTGGTTTGTCATGTCTAAGTCGCCTGTGACTACTCTTCATTTTTATTTTCATTCATAGTTGACATCTATTCTAACATAAATGAATTATAATCATAATAACATCAAAATCCAAAATCACGATTGTTTATTCGAAATTTCGGATTTCAAAAAGCATTAAATTGAAAGGGCTATTCGGTTCTTTCCTTCTGGCCTACATCAGTCAAAAAGCCAAGAACGTGAGCTTTAAATATCGTTTAAAAATGACTGCAACTTTAATCAGCCAAAGACCCTCGAAATTTAATATATATATATATATATATTGGTTTCCCCGGGTGGGGGGGGAGGTGGGATTGAACAATGTTGGTAGCCACCTCAACGAAGAAATTGGACCACAATGCTTTGGTTTCCATATTATGACAAGAAATTTTCAACTTGTAAATGCTTTTTTAATAGCTTCAAATGTTAGGTATTAACAATAACAGACTGAAATCTGAATTAAGAAATACTACCATTCAAAGCAAAACAGGCAATTTTTTCTTTAAGTAAATCAATCTTAATAGGAAGAAGATTAGCAGATGAAAATAAGGTATTAAAGATATATATATATATTAAACATATATATTATTAACCCTTCAATTGTTCATTATACTATATCTTTATTACCTTCATCAGCTTTCTTTCTCTCCCATTTACTGCCAATCTGCCATGAATTTTTTTTTTTTGTTTATTAAATCTGCTATGATTTTCATGCTGCACCATCCTTGGAAGACTTTGTTTTCTGCGCTTTTAGGTCTAGCAATGGCCGTTTCAAGTTGGAGTAAAAGGGTTAAACTCTTGCAATAGAGCAGAGGAAGAAAGCTGGTTTATGTAAAGCTCATATTCTATTATTAGTCAAAGCATATCTTGCTCGGATTTAGGATGAGTGTCATCTCAATTTTTTAATTAAAATTTAATATATTTTAAAAATCATATTTCATATTAATATTTAAATATGTATCGAACATGAATATTTAAAAATAAAAAATCCTAATATTGTTAGAAGTTTTTCTTTCTTCTAATTCTTTCTCATCTCATTTTTTATCTTCAAATGTTAATTTTTTTTTAATTTTTAATCTATTTCACCTACATAATTAAACTGAATTATTAGTTTATACTTTATTTACTTTCTATGAACATTTTATATTTCTTTAGCAAAAGAAATATTATTAATTTTGTAATAATAAAACTTCAATTCGAAAGGAGGTTGCGGACCAAAAACAAAAATGGAAGAAAGGAATCAAATGAGTTGGGCCAGTTTCCAATCGGTTGTTATAGGGCCCAATTAAAAACGCCGGCAAAAATCGAAGTGTATGATCTGACGGTCCAACTTCTACCTTCTGCCATGGGAATCTCTACTAACCATAGTCTCAGCCACACTGAATCCTTTCCTTTTCTGATTGTTACCGTTGACCAATGTTTCCCGGGAAAGAGAAACACGTAAACCAAATACCGTCAAAATTCTCACTTCAAAAAAAAAAATTATTTGAACGTATGAAAAAAAGTTAAAATAATAAAAATGATCCTAAATTATTTTATTTTTATTTAAATTTTTATATATTTTATATAAATTAATTTTTTATTTTTTATTTGTATATAATAAGTTTTATTCTAAATAAAAAAATAATTTAGGCTAAGATTTGTTTAAATATAAATTCTTTATTATTTTAAAAAATAATTATACAATTTGAAAATTGCACTTTCTGGCGACTTAGCTTCATCATACATAAATATAGGTTGGTCCACACTGGATTGCTACCTTTTCGCGCAAAAAATATAAAAACAATGGCAACGTTTTCCGTCACCAGAAGGGAAACTAAAAGACAAAGAAAACCTTCCCTCAAGCAATAACTCGTCTTCAACCTGTCAATCATTCTGTTTTTAGGGTTTACCTGATTATCGACCCCCCAACAAACAATAATTATCTATGAACGATTCTACGATAAGTAATCTACGTAACCAATCAGCTCCGGCAACTCCCGGGCTCAACGTCCCGTTGAGAATGTCCTACTCTTCCCTCCACCTCGAAAACCTTCCGTCTCGTACAATGCACATCAACCGTATGATCAACTCCAACTACAACCGCTCTCCTTCGCGCACAATTTACTCCGATAGGTTCATCCCCAGCAGATCCGGCTCCAATTTCGCGCTTTTCGACATCTCAAATTCTCCGACGTCGGCCGAAGGAAAAGAAGATGGTTCCGGTACTTATAACAGCCTCTTACGCGCCGCGCTTTTCGGGCCCGATACGCCGGACAAAAAGGACACGTCGGGACCTCCGGCATGCCGGAATATTTTCCGGTACAAAACTGAAACTAAACGGTCACTACATTCTCTTTCACCTTTCGGGCATGATGAGTCGGTTCCCGGGATTAGCCATAGCCCCGTTAAAGCTCCCAGGAAGGTTCCTAGGTCACCATACAAGGTGAGGTTTTTCTATGGTTTTTATGGTAAATTTGGTTGAAATTTTGAAATTTTGGGTTTTTGTTTTTGTTTTTTGAGAGGTGGTTTTAATGGTTCTTCTTCTGTTTTTGTAGGTTTTGGATGCACCTGCATTACAAGATGATTTTTATTTGAATTTGGTGGATTGGTCAGCGAATAATGTTTTGGCGGTGGGGCTGGGGAATTGTGTTTATTTGTGGAATGCTTGTAGTAGTAAGGTCACCAAGTTGTGTGATTTAGGGATTGATGATAGTGTCTGTTCAGTTGGTTGGGCTCAACGTGAAACTCATCTTGCAGTTGGGACTAGCAACGGCAAAGTTCAGGTTTAATTTTATTAGTATTTGATGATAAAAGTCTTTCTGTTGCAAACTTTTTGTGTTTGTCTGTGTGTGTATGCTTGCTTTCTAATTTTGGCTGTGTTAGTTTTAGGCTGTTACTGTTAGATAGTTTAATTATTTGATCGATAATGCCTTGAACTCGATTAAGTATAATTAAGAATGAAGGCACTATTTCTTAACAAGTGTAAAAATGTTTTCAAAGGTGTCTCATAAACAGGGGTGGCAGACTGTATGCAACTTGTGAAAGCTCTGTCTCCCAAGAAAAGTATCGTTGAATTGTAAAAACAATATGAAGAGTGCAAATTTATTGTCATTAATCCGATTTAGCTGGCAATTTTTGTCATTTATTGTTGAATGGAATTGTTCTCGACTTTGCCGATGCTTTCATATGTTGTTTTCCTTTATGAGATTATCAAGCTATCACACCATGTTCAATTGCAACTGAAAATAATAGTTTGCTTGTATGATGTAGCTTAGAAAACTTTAAGATTGTAATTAACTTTTGGGAGAAATAGGAAGTAGAAAAAGCCTTAAATTTGGTGGGAGTATTCTTAAATGGTATTGGTCAGTTAAGGTTTGACCCTAAAATGAAAGCTTCTATCCATAGTTTATGATTCAGGCCGGAGAGAAACTTGAAAATAGTTTAATGGTCTTGCCAGATTCTACAAATTGGCGGGACTTCTGAGAAGTGCAGGATGACTTTTGATAATTTGAGACTGGAACTTTCTTCTATTTTATTACCATATAAAAATCTCATCTTAACTTCCTAATGTAAGGAAAATACGTTCTTTAATTGCTTCTAAGAATTTTGGTACTTGAAATATGAAAATATAGGTCTGATTCTTCATCCATTTCCTTGAATATTTGGGCTCTAATAAACTTTGACATAAGTCAGTGACTTAATACTTCTATCATGGTCACGGAAGATGACCAAATTTTCAGCCCTGCTTTGGACATTTTCTTCTTGAGAGTTGCCTTTGTATCCAGCCTTCTAATTTCTGTATATATTCGACTTTCTGCATTTTGCTTGTAGGATAACGCAACTAATTAATGGTTATCACTTTGTATGTAGATTTGGGATGCATCTTGCTGCCGGAGGGTAAGAACAATGGAGGGGCATCGATTACGCGTTGGGGCCTTAGCTTGGAGCTCTTCTCTGTTATCTTCTGGTAGTCGTGACAAGAGCATTCTTCAAAGAGATATACGTGCTCAGGATGATTTTGCTAGTAAACTCGCTGGTCACAAGTCAGAGGTCAGACTCTTATCCACCATCAGTTTGGTTCCACCTGATAAACGATATTAACTTTCTTTTTTCCTAACAATTGTCTTTATGTATATATGTACATAATATTAGTTATTGCAATTTTATTTTTCTTCTTAACACTCGGATTTTTTATCATGTATCTCCTTTGATTTCACAAATGCCACTTTTTCTTCTTGTTTTATCATGAATTCATACTCTCATTCCAGTCATTATTTATTTTGGAAATTGCATGTGCTACCCGTCGTGTTTGTATTCATTCATGCTATGTTCGGGTTGCTGAACTCTGAGTCTGAATATCTATTTGGCATTTTGTAGCTCTGTGGACTGAAGTGGTCTTATGATAACCGTGAACTAGCATCAGGCGGAAATGATAACAAAGTATGTGATAACCGGTTTGACTTATTCTGATGCTTAGTATGCATAAAACTTTTTAACTGATTGAATAACAAATCTCATATATATGCAGCTTTTTGTTTGGAATCAACATTCCACTCAACCTGTCCTGAAATACTGTGACCATACTGCTGCTGTGAAAGCAATTGCATGGTCACCCCATCTACATGGGCTTCTTGCATCTGGGGGTGGTACAGCTGATCGATGTATTCGATTCTGGAATACAACAACTAACACACACTTGAGCTGTATGGACACTGGCAGTCAGGTGTTTTTTTCTTTTTTGTTTTTATTGTATCTTGCCCTTTAATGTAGCCTTAAATATGCATTGAATGCACTTTTTGGTGCATAAAGTTGCTTCCTTGACTGCACTGATATGGTTGATCTTTGTTAATAATAAGTAATTCTCCTGCATGGTACTCGAAGTAATTCTCCTGTCAATCTACAATTCAGTGACCATGTCAGTAATAAGAAGATAAGGGTTGATCAGGAAATTTTAATCTAAATATTTAATTTCAAGTTCTCCTATAAGTTCTTGAAATTTGTCCATGACAGTTTTATTAGAGAAATTAACAGAACACATTCCCTAGTTTCCTTTTTTGCTTCAGTTTTGCTTCTTAATACTATCGTTACAAATTCTAGACTGTTCTAATCTTTCCGTTATATGCATGGCAGGTATGCAATCTTGCTTGGTCTAAGAATGTCAATGAACTCGTTAGCACTCATGGATACTCCCAAAACCAGATAATTGTCTGGAGATACCCTACCATGTCAAAGGTATATGAAGTTTAAAAACAGTGTATATGATGATAATAATCTCTCATCATAATTCATCATTTTTCCCCTCTAAAAATTTTATTCTGCTAATGCAGTTGGCTACTCTTACGGGACACACATACAGAGTTCTTTATCTTGCAATCTCACCTGACGGACAGGTAGCTCACCTTCCACACTTTATACTTATCCTTGGCTTCTACTTCTTAAAATACATGAAAAGTTCTGCAATTTTATTTTCTTTTTTTTTTTTTGTACATGAATGCTCTTCTCGTGGCTGAAATGACCCTTATTTGCTCTCTCTCTCTCTCTCTCTCTCTCTCTCTTCCTTTTTTTTTTTTCTTGCAGACAATAGTTACTGGAGCTGGAGATGAGACGCTAAGGTTTTGGAACGTGTTCCCTTCCCCTAAATCTCAGGTAATTACACTTGGACTCCAAGCTATCTAAATATCTTTATGTTCTCACAAATTATTGACTCTTTTTTTTTTTTTCCCCTGAGCATTTAGTCTGGCATTAGTTTTAATATCATTCTCATAAATTTACTCTTTGTTGTCGGGATTGTAAACAACTTCATGGGGAGGGGAGGGAGGGAATAATTACTACATATTTTGGTCCAAAAGCTAGTTTCGATATTGCGCTGTTGAATGAGCACTTTTCAGTGGAAAGTCAGTGGTTTGCCTCCAACAGTTAATAGTTGTCTCTAATCGCATCAAGTTATTTCAAGATTCTCTTCTTTCTGGTTTCGATACAACGGTCTATTAAAGCAACTCATTTATTTGTGGACATGGATCTTTCAATGCAGAACACTGATAGCGAAATAGGAGCATCATCTTTGGGAAGAACCACGATTCGCTGAGTCAAAAAAAAAAAAAAATGCCGTAAAGCAATCCCGTGCTTTATCATTATCAGATTTCATCAAGAAAACTTTGCTGTGAGAGCATTCTCATGCTCTTAAATATCAAAGTTGTCGTCTGAAACAAACCTACCACAGTAGTCAAAAAAGACTTTGAAGCAGGTGCCGGAACTACTAATTTATTGCTGGTTTCTTGCAAATCACTGATTTTTTCCCCCCTTTTAAAATGTATTTGATTAATGTAAAGCGGGAGGTGCCATCAATTGTTCGTGGTTGTTCCCTGCCTTCCATTGTAAATTAAAGAAGTCCGAGAGGTTGTTGAAGAACACGGAAGTTACTGAAGCACGTTTCTTTTTGTCTGTAAATAGGAAATAAATAAATTGATACTACTTGGTTTTGCACTCATGTTTCCCAGCTTTGCTGCTTTCAAGTAGATCCATCCCCGTGCAGTATCCCAGTCTGAATTCGATCAAACCGGAATAAGGACGTTTGTAATCTAAGTCAATCCAAATTATGATTTATTTAATAAAAAATATTTTTTTATAATTTAATTATATAATTTATAAATATTAATATAAAATAATACTATGAATTTTTTAATTCGAATAGGATATGAAAAAAAAAATTTTTTTTTTGAACATTACTTTCGAGTAGCCAGATGGACTGTGAAGTTCACTATATCTGGCCCTAAATATTTATTATCATGAATCAATTCCTTCCCCACCTAAGACAAGCTGTGGTTCCAAGTAAAACAATATGGTAATAATATGATCACCTAAACCAAACAAATACTAATCTCCAAAGGCTTTGAAAAAATAAAATCGAACTTTTCAGTCACACAATGAAATCTTCCATACAAATTTGAAATTAGTTTTTAACCCAATTCATTTATATTGTCACTTTTAAAAACTATAAAAGTATCATCTAACAAATATGATATTCGAATTTTAATATTTGCAACATTTATTCATGTTCAGAGTTGTAATCTCGCTTGTAATAAAAATAAATAAATCACACGGATTTTATGGTACAGGTAGGCGATAAGAACCTTGAGGAAGTTCTGAAGCTTCATTTTTCATTTATTAATGACCAATTTAATATTGAAAACTAGGGTTTTTGGATATTTCTTCTCTCCGGTGGTCCTATACACAATTCCGTCATCACCTCCATGCCCTGGATTTGGAGCTCATCCGATAGGCTTGTTGACGATGATGGTCGTGATTGCATCCGACACTTTACATAAATAATGTAAATAAAATGTTAACAAAAATGATGTTAAAAAAAATAGAAGCTATTGCTGGAAAAACCACCTTATTTGCTTATGATTTTACTGGTTCAAACAAAATCTTCTATTATTTTGTAGGAAAACTATAGATCAAATCAAATACCTTTTCACGCAGCTTTGCATTTTCTTCCCCTAGGCGTGTCTCCTGAATATTTAACTTAATTATTATTATATTCTTCCAAAACAAGATCCATGGAATATCGTTTACATTAAAATAAACAACGCAAAAAATGATTACCTCTTTCTTTAGCTTCTCAATCTGCTCCGAAAATACCTGATTCTGATGAACACAACGAAATCAAGTCTTAAGGTCCGATCAGTAACATGAGGAAAAAGAAAAAAAACAAAAAATTTGAACATAGTTTTATGCATTTAGATGTACCTTTCTTGCCCTAATTCTGCTTAAGCCTCGTTCCAGCTGGTTTTCTAACAGTTGTAGCTCATTAACAGAACATGTTTCTAATCCATGCCCCAAGAGTTTTCTGTTATAAAATTATTAGCATAATAAGTTTACATGAATATGAAGCTAAGGGACTCCAAATATGAAATGGAATTCAGTAATAAGTACAAGTTTGAAGCTTAAGGATTTAACCTTTTAGAATCTTCAAGAGATTCGATCTTCTTTGCCATGCTGTGAGCGTCTTCCTTTACATTTTTCATGCACCAGTTCAATAATTAGAAAATCAATGGCATGTACACACACACACATTGATGACGATCTAGTTCTAAATAAGCCACCCAGAAAGTATCGGTCATAAGATTACATTTAACTGCATTAATTGATTCATTTTTGTTTAACAAATGATAAGGGTTTTTGGCGGATTGCAAAGAGGGGCTCTAAGTTCCAAATTTGTATTGACTAATATTTAGTGGAATCAAATAGCTACCTGCATATTTTCCTCTACTGCTGCTTTGCTGCTGATTCCAAGTTCCTTCTCTCTCTTCAGATACCGCTCTATGGTTTTGTTCACACTGAAGCATCTCAAACACACAGAATAATGACTGAGTGCACGTTAATTTTCATTAGTAATCAGGTACTTTATAATTAAATTTAAATAAAATAATTTATATTGATTAAATATTAATTCGAACTGAATTAAACTAAATCAAATTATAAAGTATCATATTTCAAATCGGAAACGAATACAATGAACACAGATTTAGGTAGTGTACCAAGAATAGTGATTGTTCCTCAATGTGAAAGGCAAAATTTATTAGTATTTCAGTACATGTAAAGGTAAAAATATAGTCAAGCACAACACTAACCACGATGAAGGTAAAAGGCACTAAACCAACTGGATAAGTAATTGCATGAATCCCCGCTCGAAGTGATGAAGCAATCTAGTTTTGTAATATCTAATCTCACTCTAGATTTTGCTCATCCATTAATGAGGAAACTTTCAAAGATGGCTAACCTCGCTTGCCATTATTTTCTAATGTTATGGCATTGTAAATGTTGGCTGACTGACTGTTCATTTTTTTGGTACAGTAACCAAGAAGACGAGGGCTTTTTAAAGAGAAAAGAACTTAACAATCACTAAGCCATACCTAAGTCACTGAACTTGATTGTTTCAACTTCATAACAATACACACACACACACACGCACACTCCAGGGAAAAAATCTTGCTAAACTCGACTACCAGTCCTATGGACTTGTGACTTCAAACGGGGGATGCTTTGGTTCAGTTTCAGACACCAATTAATTCCAGCTTTCTGTCAGGAACCTGATCCATCTAGTAAGATATAATTAATGTCTGAAAATCGTGAAAGCCAGGCAATCAAAGCACTTCTCTCTTTGAACATGAAAGATAAACAAAAAATGTGAGGCAAAATTCAGGGTACAAATTCTCAGAAGTCTTAACAAATCCTCCTTTTTTCAAAGGCGCTCGACATATTCCATCATACACTATACTTGAATTCTGGAAAAAACCCACATTTCTTCGTAAAATCATGTCAATCACAGTTTTGAACGTAAAAATGTTCTCAAAACTAGTGTCCATATATTTAACTAGAATTTTTTTTTTTTATGTTGCTACCATTCTAAGTATATTGAAAACAACAATAAAAGGACTAAATACTTAGGATTGAGAAAAGAAATATAGATTGTCCGATGCACGCCTAAACTAAAGCACCGCATTAGCTTCGAAACAATCTTTCCACCTAGATCCTTTTTTTTTTCCTTTTCCAAATATTCCTTCTGGACCACATCTTCCCGGATCCCCCCCCCCCCTTTTTTTTCCCTAGAATCACAAAGAACTGCTTTACGATACCTAAAACTTGATGCTAACCCCTTTGACTGCCTGTCTCTCTCATAGATTTTCTTCCTTTCGAAGGTTGGGGCTGGAGGACCACATGCACACACACACACACAACACACATATAGCAGATGTTTTGGTGCCTAAGCTTTGATACATATGAGCTAATTTCATGCTTCGGCCTTAATCTATGTCAATCAAAGGCCATAATAGACTACAAAATATTACAGCTGCCTGCATTTATTTTTGCATTCAAGCTACCTGAGTCGAAAGATCATATATAATTTTGGGAAAGGCATGTTAAGTGTTCAATAGTGATATATTTAATTTTTAAATTTTTTTTTTATATATTTGAAACATTATATCTTCGTAGCTATGTCCAAATACACATCAAACACGAGTACCAAACATGAATACTTCGAAAAAAAAGAGTCAGAATAACTTAATATTTATAATTAGTTACTTTATCATGTGGTACAAAAATCTCATTCATGGAAAAAGATAAAAAAATAGTCTTTTCCTTCATTTTGTAACCTTAACCCTAATCATAGGGTCTATATTTGATACACTAACAATATATAAATAAATATTATTAGTGAAGCAGATCTTGTCACCTAGTTAAAATAAAAGTTATCTGGATTTATGTTTAAAAATTTTTAATAAGATGGCATAATCTAATTCGCTCGTATAAATTATTTATCGTTAAGTGCGTAAAATACAAAATCTTATGATAATAGGAATTAGGGTCTAACGAGGCATCCATAGAGGTAATAGTACTGGTCCTAAGCTAAGTTCCAGCTACAACGACCACCGTAGCGTGCAAGCATTCGAATGACAGCCAGTTTTATAACCACTCTGAAATGAAGAACTCAGATGAATCCAAAAACAGTTCAGACTTCAGACCAGACAGATTGCTTTTATATGTGTATAATTTTGTAATTTCGTTCAGACCAGAACAATTAAAATTGTCAGGATTTGAACTCCAGTTCTCCAAATCACCGATTTAAGCAAAGTTTTACCCAGCTAATTAAGGAATCAAGTCCTATTCACAATCACAAAGTATAGAATGTACGGAGGCTTGAGATTAACTTTAAACAATAAACAAAGACTAACCATACGAAAAACCCAAGCATGACTACAGTACTTTGAACAATCAAAGTGATCACTTGATTTTCTTCTACACCATGATAGTGATTAATCTAAAACAAGTCAATGGCCATACAGTATGTGATAATGTTTGATATCATTAGTTAATGGATATATTTCCTTTTCCAATGCTAATTACTGAAAACCATAAAGGAACCTTCCTCACCGTCTAAAACGACGTGAAATATGTTAAAACTTTAAAGGGTCGAAAACTTGGACATTTTCCCTAACTTCTGCTCAAAATTTTCATTACTTGTACATATACAAAATATAATGCCTATAAAAAATTAAAAATTAAATAAACTACCTTCTGTGCCTTACTGATTGTCTATAAATGTTAAGAAAGAACGTAGAAATGTCTGAAGCTTTCTGCATGGAACCAAAAACATCTATTTCTTTCCCTTGTTTA
>JAQSVH010000004.1:15350006-15387253 GCA_029448705.1 Adansonia digitata
AAATGTTAAGAAAGAACGTAGAAATGTCTGAAGCTTTCTGCATGGAACCAAAAACATCTATTTCTTTCCCTTGTTTACCAAAAATTCAAACGTGAGTGTCTAAAATGGATATGTATTTGATACAAGTATGCTCAAATTTTTTTTTTGTTTTTTCATGTATTTGGAGAGTCCTTAAAAAAGTCATAATCCCATACACATATCCGGATATATGATAGACATGAATATCGAATACGAACACTTTAAAAAAAAGTAAGAGCAATATGATACCCAATGGTTTGAAGCCCTCGTAGATGCATATAAATGGATGATGGAACCAAGTTCTGATTCATGTTAATTTCAAACAGAAATAAGCAATTTTAAATAAGAAAAACAAATTAATTATAACTCTCAAATTTAAATTAAGTTAAATCAACTGAATTTAACAAAAATTAACTATTATTATTTATCCTATCCACTCTATAGAATGTGAAAACTCCTCAAGTAGATCCATGCAAAAGTATATTCATTTATTTTGATTATGGGATTGATATTAAATTACGAATTCAGAAAGCACTTTGCAAAAATATAAACTCATTTATAAAACTTTCAAACTCTATTGCCAATTTGTAGAATAATAAGACATTGAATAATAGTAAAATATATTAATGGTGATTATAAGTCAGTAAAAGTCACCAAGATTCTGAACTGAGATTTTCCTATCACAAAAGTTATCCATTGAAACTACTTAGTTCTTAAATGTTTTCCTCATTACTAGCTTATAAGGCACAAAATATCATGAGAAAGAAAAAAAAAATGTCTCAGGTAAGTAAAGCTTGTAGCTCAACTAAATCTTAGCTAGTTAAACCCCGATCTAATTTTAAAAATTTGCAAATATGAGTAAGATTGCAAATAAGAGTAACCAGGTATAAAATTTCAACCACCTGATGAGCAAGAGCCCTAGCATCTTGAATTCTTTTGCCACCGCAGCCTGTCTCGATTAAGGATCAATGCTTACTCAATTCCATTGTTTTAATTTTGAAGGTTCTGGATTCTTAATTTTGATTATTAATATCTTATCTTCCTTTAAAGATAAATAAAGTTGTTTTACAATAAATTATATTTACGCATACCATAGTAAAGGAAATTAAGGTGATAACGATTTGATTCGGATCTGTTTTAAAAATTTTTTAAGATTAATGTGTAGTATTTTGGTCATTCAAAAATCAAACCAAATATCATATAAACTTAATAAACTGATCTGAACAAAACCTAACTGATCCAAATGGAATTGTGACTGATTCAGATAAATTCGGTTCTCCAGCTTTTTACAATTAAAAAAAATATTTTTTTCTATAGTATTTTAAAGTTTTTATACTAATTTAGAAATAAAATATTTATTTTTAAAAATTTAAAACTAAATTACAAATTAAATAAAAGTAATTTGATTCGGTTCGAATAATTGCAGTTTTTAACTTGTAAACCAAAAACCAAACCAAATAAATTTGATTAATATCCAAATTGAAATGGAACCGAATTCAATAAAATCGAACTGAAACATAATTGAAAACTACAGTTCAAGCCGGTTTTTAATTTTTTCAGATTCGAAGTAGCTATTCTTCAGAACAGCTCCTATTTAGAACATCTCTTGCTCAAAATGACTCTTGTTCAAAATAGCTCTAGTTAGAACATCATGTTTCCAGAATTACTCTGGTTTTAAAAATCCATTCGCATACCAATATATTTACAATAACATATTCATGAATAAGTCATTCATGAAATGACACTTTCATTGAAGATAAATTCTCCAGCTAAAAGTATTCTACAATCCACCAAATACTATTTCATTGAAGCAGAAGGAGCGAAAATGACCTCAAAATATGTCAGGGTTCTTAGGTTAGTTTCATTATTGAGATGTTATGAAGAGCTTAGCTCGATGGATCAAATAGAGAAATAGTTAAGAAGTTCCCTTTTAACCTTGCCTTTAAATATAAATGCATATCCCTTCTCTTTCGAAACAAATTGTGAATTGTTATTCACTATTCACTATTACCAACAACAATCTAAAACTCCTATCAAACAAACCATTAATAACTTAATAGCTAACAATTTCTGTAATAATTTTTGTTTAATGCTTATGCTATGTAACTCATTTCTCTTAACACCTATAAATAAGAGCTTATGGAACTCATTTAGAGACTTTTGGGTTCAAACTCTTTCTGATTCTCTCCTCATCCTTATTCTAGCAGTGCTCAGCTTTACTCACTCTAGTCTTCATTCTCATTGTCTCTTGACACATTTTTGTTCACTTATTTACAACGTTTTCTCTCTCTACAATACTCTCTGCACTATCAAAAAAAAATAAAACTACCATATTAATTCAACTCTTCATTTTTCTTTATGAACAGTATCATACAGACCTCAATAACTTAAAAATGGGTGTGGATAAAGAAATCACTCTTTCACACTATAGGGGATAACTTATATATTGAGCACTAAATTTAATGGACCTACATCCAATACTCGAAACTGAGTCTAATTAACATTCAGTAGTAGTAGAGCTAGCGGTATAGTACAAGTTTCAAGCTCTAATAATAACGATGTCATGTAAAATGGTTAATGCTGCTACCTTCTATGTATCATCCCCATTAAGGTTTCAACAGGATGATAATCTTATTGTAACGTTAGAATATCTATAGGAAGTTATGTTACTTAGGTTTGAACGTGAGTGTCAAATACGAATATGTATCCAATATAGGTATGTTTAATTTTTTTTAAGATTTTCAAGTATTTGGAGGGTCTTTCAAGGATCATATCTTCATACGAATGTTCGGATATGTGTCGAACACAAATGTCTGATACGAGTATTTCAAAAAAAAATAAAAAGTCGTAGCAAGATAGATAAGAATCCATAAGCAGGATCAGTCAAGATTATGAAAATTTTTCTAGCTATGGGATCCATGTAACTATGTAACCTCAATTATTGATGATTAAATTTTGGGTGAGCAATATATAATCTTATGTATTCTGTCGTTTTAATTTTTAACCGTTAAGTCCTAAGACAAATTAACACGATTTACGCTAACACTAAAAACAAGACAGTGGGGGTTCCTTGAAAAAGGCAAATTATTTCTCCCAGCACTATAATCTAATTTATACACGTATGTATGTAAAAAAATAAAAATAAAAAAAAATAAAAACGTATAAACAAGAAATTCCAAGTACAAAACTCATCTCTTGCACAGAGGCCCCTCTTAGACAGTCAACAGTTTTCCCCAACTTACTAATTTCTTTTCTTTTATCGGTTCAAATTAAATAAAACTCAAAAAAGTTTTTATCATCTATTTAGTTCATACAGGAGATATTGAAAATAAACCAGGATTTTATTGACAGAATCAAACAAGAAATGTTCTCATAAAATGACCCCATATATTACTGCTCCATGCTGTTTTTCATTCATCACTAAAACTGTTTCAAAGCTAGTTAGCTAAAGGCAAGCATAGTGCATATGACTAAACTCCTAAACTTTGACCAATAATCTAAGTAGATATCACCCAAAACATTAACCCTAATTATAGAGCATGATAAATCTCACTCTTCCTTTTTTTCTCTCTCAGGAACTTGTGCTGGTTTATGTGAGACAGAAATCTGCAACATCATTTGGATTTTGGAACATCAACAAACAAGATAATTAACCCAACAGAACAAAATCACCTCCTTAGATTTTATTGTACTGAAAATAAACAAGATATAAAGAGATCAGAAATCAGACCCCTTCTGATGGAGATAAAGACGGCGATCATATCAATATATGTACTCTTACTACTGCCCTATAGCTTAGACTTAGTACATCCTAGAAGATCGGAGCCTCTAAATAATTAAGTAACATCCAAGTTTCAATTATCCATATCTTCCCAGATTTAATTAACATAAATAAATAAATGAACCAATATTTTAGATTGTACTTTAAGAACCTTGCAGATTAGCATAAGCTTAGAAGTAAAGTACCTAGTTTATTAGTCTCCTTGAATATGAAGACTAAAAGATGATGAGAAAACGCACCTAGAACTAGAAAACTCATATAATTTCCCTCTGGGAGAGAAGATGATGAGTGCAACTTCAGCATCGCAGAGAACTGATAACTCAAAGGCCTTTTTAAGCAGTCCATTTCTTCGCTTTGAGAAGGTTACTTGCCTGCTTGTTGCATTTTCTATTCTCTTCATCTGAGTTTTCCTTCTCACCATTTTTTTCACACAGCACTAACTTTCTAGTTTCTCCAAATGAGTTCCCTACAAGACAAAACCCAGAAAAAAAAAAAAGGTAAAATAATGGTTGATTCCTAGGAAATATACTGTGTATTTGTCTGAACTAAAACTGATTTTTTTGATGGCCAACAACCAAACAATTAAAAGATCCAGATTAGAAAGAACAAAGTTTCCAAATATAGAAAGGGAGTGACAGAAAAATCCACTCAAACTAAGAGAAAAATTATTGCTAAAAGGAAATCTGAAAAAAGTTCTTTCTTGGCATGTGAAGGCTGAAGTTGGTGGAGAAAAACAAAAAATTTTAGAAAATTTTCCCTTGAAAATGAAAATTCTAACAAAAACCCTAGATTTTGCAGATGAGGATTGACTTGACCAATCACTCCCTCAAGCTCCTATAATTCTCCATGGAAAAGTATTTTAGTAGTAAATAAATATGAAGAAACAAAATTAAAAATTTATAAAATAATTGACATGTCTATGGAAGTGAAGAACCTAATCTCTTTCTTCTTTTGGTAAAATTGAAAGAAAAAAGAAACAGGTACCTCCCAAAAAAAGGAAAACAGAGAATAAATGCCAAAACATGTGATTCCACAATGAAGAAGAGAGGGATGGATGGACGGAAAATGTGTGCCTATTGCCTGAAATCCTGACACCTGTCCGTTTTTACCCACAACCTCCACGCCCGGTAATCAACCGAGCGGAAGACACGGGACATTTCTGTCGGTTGCATGAAAATATTGGACACTCACCGGACACCATTAGAAAAATTTATCATTTTAATCGTTGTCCGTACAAGGTTTGGAAACACGTCGCTCTGTCCGTACTCTGGAATAGAAAAAAGGCCAATAGAAGTTTTCCACGTCATTTGTTGGAGTGATTATTATCTTACTATATTTCACGTGGCTCTTCGTTGTTTGGTGGTGGGGTTTTGGGGCCTCCCATCCTTTTTCCTTTTTCCTTTTTCTATTTTTTCCCCCTTTTTCCCCTTTTTTCAGGGTTTTTTCATTTTAACCTTACGAGCTTTGTCTAAGTGGTGGCGCACTATTGGATGCTGGAGTTTTTCAAAAATAATATAGTTTGTGAATTTTTTTTATCTTTTATTTGTGATGATAGGTAGGTCTTGACTCCCAAAGGACCAAATTAAGGGACATGACCCCTTCAAACTTTGAGGGTGTGACGTGGACAGCTTTGATGGCACGAGATTGATGCCTTAACCTCATTTAGTTAAGGACAAAGATTCGAGTCTAAACTTTGAGATAAATTGGAAATATTATGCTATTATTATTGTTCTCTTTAATTGTCTTATTAGTTGATTTACTTCAAGAGTATGTATGGTTCGTGATTAATATCGAATAAAATACTATTATTATTGTTCTCTTTGAACATTATGCTTTTTACTTTTAAAACGTTGAAATCGATTAGTCCAACTGTTTTTTCTTACACGGACCGGTATTGCTGAGTGGCTGAACTCTGGGCTTGGATTGAGCTGGTTGAGACATGCAAAATGTTGATAAAGCCAAGTCCTAAAAACAAGGACAATGTCTGGTTCTGCATCATCTTAAGTCCTTCTCTGCTTTTTATAACCTTTAGATTTAGAAGTCCTGAGCTCGAACATGCAATAATCAAACTCTGTATTCTGGGACACCCCTCCCATGTGGTAAAGGGGCACCTCATCCCCCCAACCTCCAATCCTCGTGGAACGAATTTCATTTCATATGTACCCGAAGGAACAGTGAAAATGACCATCCAACAGGTACTAGAGGCCCTACAACGTAATATTAGCCAGCATGTGGTCCATCAGTTTCATACCTCATTTCCTAACGACCCCGGCTAGGCCGGCCCATGCTTCGTGACCCATATCCCATGTGGTTCGTTATGGTTGATGGACCACTCCCAACTTTCTTTTTGCTCATAAAGTTATATACTATCAGGCTGAGTCTGGACCAAGTAGTAATTTTTGCCTAATTGGAAATGGGCTCTAAGGAAACTGTGGGAGCCTGAATTAAAAACAAAAACCAAATCTAGGTACGGGGTCATGTATGTTGTAATGGGTCTCGTGTACATTGTAATGGGTCTTGAAAGTTGAAACAGGAGCCAGCTTGAATCAACGACCGAATGAAAAGCTGGGAAATGGCAACTGATATTTTCCCTGCAAGTGGTGGACTTTTAATTCGTAAACATTTTGAAATGTCCAACTCCTTCTGTCGCCTCGTGTAGTCCTCCTGCCTGCCTGCCTTCCACACAAATGTACGAAGCAGCCTGCTGGCTTGTGTTGCAGACGATCTTGCCTTCTCTTGTGAAAAATGACCTTTTCATATACACTCCCCAATTCAGTATAGATTCCAACTCGAATCCCAAAACTTGTTTTCATCTTATTTTATCTTTTTTTGTCCAAGATTACGATGATGGTGGTGATGCTGATGGGAGTTAAATAAAGAGTTTGATTGTTGGCATTTGTTAGCGAGGGATATTTGGAGCTTGAAAATGCACGAGTAAGCAAACTTGAGCATGGTGGAAACTTGGAACAACTTCACGTGAACGAGTGGACCTGCCAAAACAGTATAGAAATTGGAAAAGCCATGGGGTTACCACCACCATCCACCACCCACCACCACCGTTACCACCATAGCCAAAAATGGATTCAAAGGTTGCATTGGAATTTTGGGATTCTGAGGTTGCTTTTATTTTTAACATAATTTTTCATCAATTTGAGTTTTCTAAATACAAAGTATGTACGAATCTTTTTCGGTATTGATTGCCCCCCCCCACCCCCCCATGATTATGTTAGGTTTTGGAGGTATCGATTCGTAAGGTCATGATGGGTGGAACCAGTCATAAGAATTCACTGTAAAACGATCTAATCATAGATAATGTTTCGCACACTTTTTTCCATATAGTCTCCTTTTGCTTTTAATAAGGAAGCCATATTTAACCAGAGTCTAGTATGACTAGTCCAATAATCTAATTTTGCTTTAAGTTAATGGATTAGCAATATTGGGTTCCCCATTTGGTACTAAATTCTGACAGAGATGTAAAAAAAATGTCCAAAATAAAATATTTAACACTTTATCATCTATATACCAAAACAGATACTACTTTGCAACTTTATGTACTGAGCTGAGATAGGATTCTGTAAACTGATTAAAAATTATTTAATTATTGTTTTAAATTTTTTGTTTTTCATTCATTATTTTTAATCAATATCACTTTCTTTTTTTTTTTTTTTGAATTCAATAAAAAAACAATTAATTAGGTGCACTTTTTTTCTTTTAATATAATTTTGATTAATATCACTAAATATCGATTAACATTTCTTCTTATTATAAATGCTTAGGTAATTAATTTGAACCGCCTGCTACCCAAGTACAAAAAATAACATGGTTGTTCCTTTAATTAGTCTTGTTAGGCTTAATTTTCTGTACAAAGCTCCAGGCTCCAGCTGAGCCCAACAACAATGCTTCAGAAACTACGTAAATTCTAATCAAAGATGATTTCAGGGTAGGCAGACATCGTTTGGAAACACAGCACAACCTCGTCTGTCGACACTTGACATTTTTGTTTTGAAACTTGAAACACCCAACCTGAAAGTCTGCAACAGCTAACACAATAAATCTGCAAAAAAAAAAAAAAAAGAGAACGTTTGCAACCGTGGTACAAACTACGACGATTGTTTGTTCCTAATTGTATTTACTTCCCATTTTTCAGGAGTAACATTGGGTGAAAGTACGGGTGCAAAAATGTCAGATGATGAGGATGAGCTGCAAATGGACTTCTCTTTGGATCAATCCGATGCTGATGGGCAAGACTTAGTGGGTTTTGGTCCCCTACTGCCTACCGAATCTGAAAGGTCTTTGATGGAGAGGGTTCGTCAGGAGCTGAAGATTGAACTAAACAGGTGATTGTTTTGGTTGCTATGGGCTTTATATTTGCATTTTTTGGTTTCATTTTTGAAAATATCAAACTCCTCTCTGCCATGGTAGAAGGTTTATATATATATATATATATATAATTCATTCCTATGTTTGAGATCAGATTCAAAGCAGCTTTTGTTGTTGAAGCAGCAGATTTACTGATTAAAACAGTTTTGACTTTGACCTTCACAGAAAATATAACAATAACACAATTTGTAAAAATGTCCGCACAGGGTTTCAAATCAAGAATCGAAGATTTACGAAAAAGAAGGGCTGGGAAATTACCAGGTGACACAACTACGCTGCTCAAGAACTGGTGGCAGCAACACTCAAAGTGGCCATACCGAACTGTAAGCAACTAACTTCCAGCTTCCATGTTACTCTTTGAAATTTTATTTTAATCTTATTTGAAGTTTTTACTTCTGCCAATACCATATACATATCCAATCAGAATTTCTCAAGTTGCAAATTAGCCATTACCCACTTTTCAAATGATCTCAATAGTTATGATATAATTTAATTTCCCTTTATTACAGGAAGACGACAAGGCGAAACTTGTGGAGGAGACAGGATTGCAGCTAAAGCAAATAAACAACTGGTTCATCAACCAAAGGAAGCGAAACTGGCATACCAACTCTCAATCTGTGACCTCCGTAAAGTCCAAAAGGAAAAGGTAGACAATAAATAAAATTCCAAGAAGAAAGGAATGGAGAAGAAGTGAAGTTTGAACATGTTGATTTCGAGTTAAATAGCTTGAGGGGGCTAACATTTTGTGACTGAAAAGAATCTTGGAAGTTAGATGATCTGAAAAACCGAAGTACAGCACAGGTGAGTTTATAACTTGTAATAGATTGAGTTTTATAAGGCTTACATCCGAGAAAGCTTGCAGATTCAAGTTTCTATCAAAGTAAACATGCTTCCTGTCTATCAGAATCTCCGTTTTATTTCTACTTTAGAGTAGAGATATCGGAATTGTGAGGGAATTTTTACAATCATTCTCAACGTAAAACACTTTTTTTTTTTTTTTTACTTCCATCTTAACCTTTAAAACAAAAAGGAAAAAAAAAAAAGAGACGGGAAAAGAGATAAAGAAAATAGCGTCTTAAGTTCCCCTTTTTTTAAGAACATCATTATTATAAAAAGGTAAAAAAAAAATATTTTCGATTCTAAAAGAAAAGTAAAGTAAAAGTTGAAGTAAATACAAGCAGAAAATAGGATGCTATTGAAAAACAGAAAGAAAATAGGATGCCTTGACCTTGATTCCATGAACCTTACCTTCGGATCCTAGTTTTTCCATTCAAGTGGGAGGGGAGAAAAGAAAAAGCTTGTTTCAACAGCGAGAAATGATATATGTATATTATTTATAGGTTTAATATTTTATGCATTGACAGTGTATTTATTTTTAATAACATAATCTGATTCATTGATACTGTTTATATACACGTCAGTACAGCATATATAAACCCACACAAACACACACATATATAGGCTACCAGAACAACTTGCAAATGGTTCGCAAAAAATGGTAACAAAATCAGATGGAATGCTCCTATCATATGACTTATAGCCTGCAAATGAATGCCATCTCTAGCAAATCATTAAAACAAACCCAGAAACTCAAAGCGCAGGAAAATACCGAACAAGTCCACCTTCCAAGATTTTGAATAACTTGAGAGGTTATCCATCTGTATACTCCATTAAACTTGCTTAAAAGATATTGCATATTAGCAAAACAAATCAACATGACAACTTTAAACTCCAAACTGCTTGGAAAAGGGGGAAAATTTTAAGTTTTGGTGAAAAAATGTGTAATCCATTATGTTCACAAATGCAACAGCATTATTCCATTATTCCATGAACCCCGCATTCTCAACATCAACTTCTCCCATGCCTGTGTCTTCCTCTTCTTCACTATCTTCATCACCACTAACCTCTTCATTATCATTACGCAACTTAGCCATGTGCTCGGCAAGCAATTTATCATCACGTTCACTCACCTAAATCAATGCAACAAGTGAGACTCACAGGGGAAAGATTAAAATTTTCAAATTAAGCAACCAATACAGATGACAAGAACACATCCATGCTGAGAATCTCCATAGCAAGAACATTAACGCTGAACTAAATAACAAATCTGAAATAGGATAGGAACTTACTGCTCTAGGTTGTTCCTTGACAACAAGTTTTCCCTTGTGATGCTCTATTGCTTCAGTGCAAGCTGCAATTGCTTTATTGAGAGTAGCTATACCTTGCTCCTAAAAACACAACGAAAATTAGATAATTTAAGGGAAACAATTGTTCAACAGACATGCAAATATGCAATGGCAATATCAACAGATGAATATGACGTGAACATGTGAAAATGGTGGCTCCAGCAGGGATAAGAATCTCAGACAAGAATCAACAAGATTAACAGAAGAAAATACCATAAATGCATAATATGTTCATTCAAATACTTTCAGAACTAAAAGCTGTGGATCAAAACCTCAGAGACAAGTTAGAGGAAATAATTCATGGTGAATGGATGAAAAGAGACATTAAGCTAACCTTGTCAAGAGTTTGAGTGGTAAGAACATAAAGTGGAGGAGCAACAAGCTTGATTTTAACAGGACAATCATCATTCCCAGCGGCCTCAGCTTTGCGCATGGCCTCCTGCAAATTCAAAAGAGAGTACCTGTTACCAACGAACAAAGCAGAGAGAGAGAGAGAGAGACTCTGCAAATAACCTTAATGTGAAGAACACCATCAAACTGGAAACATTTCATTTCAATATCAGCCCGAATCTTCAGAGGTTGTGGAGTCATTCTTCTCCTAATGTTTTTTACCAAAGCATCTTTGACTTCCTCAGTCACAGCAGGAACCACCTCAGTCACCTAAAGAAAGAAATCGTTAGAGACTTAAACCAGCTGAAGAAATAATGATTCATGGATCTTACAAATAAAACATTCACCTCCTGTCCATCTGGGCCAGGTTTTTTGACTTCGCAGGTGAGGGTGTTTAAGACAGAATCAGGATCAGTCACAATGATTTTGAAAGCCTGCAAACATAAAAATGAGAAAATGGTAACAATATGTGTAGATGAAATAACTCTTCAAAAAAGGCAGAACTTCCTACCTCAAAAGCATGACCATATTTCCGGTATAGAGGCCAACCAATTTTAATGTACAACTCCTGTCACAAGTAATTAGCATTAATAAGTTGCATGCTGATGACAGAAATTACATCTAACACTGGGTGTTTGTAGATAATTTGATTAAGTATGTAGTATACTAATTTTCTCATTGCATTATACGTCGCTTAGTACAATCTTCATCTTAATCCATGAATTGTCACTGTCGGTATTAAGAAAGTGACCAAGCTATCAGTTTTTCCATGTTTTTTCCCTTAAGAAAATGCGTAAAACCCAATCTGAAAGTCAACAAAAATTACAACATTTTCGACTAAAAGCTAGGAAATCATCCAATTTGCTTTTCGATTATCCTTTTTCGGTAATATAAGCACACGTTCTCATCATAAACACTACTTATAAAACAACTAGAAAGTAACCCTTATTCTCACTCAACATCAAATCCCTCGAACCAAAATTTCAAAGCAAAACCCATAAAGCAGTGATCAAAATCCCCACAATCAACCCAAAAAAAAAAAAAAAAAAACCAAATTTACTTCCACATCACACACATAAAGCATGTCTTAAAAAATTACTCTTATCCAAATTTAGAAAACTAAAAGTCCCATAAACAATATAAAGCAATCAAAATATTCCTCAATTTTAAAAAATTATAAAGAAAAATAACCAAAATTACCTCCAAATCGATATCCAGGGTCTCGGCTACATGTCGCATAATAGAGTGAACAAGCTTACTCTTATTATACCTTTCTTCACAAGCCTGAATATCTTCTTCGCTCACTCTCCTCTTACTCAAATCGATATAACCTTTTTCCTTATCGACACGTAGGACCATCACAGGCTCGGTTCGACCGACCTTGATTAGACTGCTGACGCTACGAATCCGACGGCGGGAGAGCTCCGAGAACAAGATCATGCCTTCGATGTTGTTGTATTCAAGAAGCGAAACATACGCACCCATGTCGGCGATGTTCTTCACTTGTATCATCACCGCCATGTCCACCTCCGGGTACTTCGCTTCATACATACGACATTCAAGGTTCGGCATCTTCTTTCAAGTTTTGATTCTCTTTCCCTTGTTCCTTGGCTTTGATTTTGTCTTTGGGGTTAGGGTTTTTAGAAGCGTTGTCAGGACAGTAGAAAGTGAAGACAGATTACATTTTTTATACTTATGAAACGACGTCGGTGCAATCTAGGACATTGAGAAAAAAAAAGATGTCAGAAAAAACTTATCGCGCCCACCGTGGGGCTCGAACCCACGACCACAAGGTTAAGAGCCTTGCGCTCTACCGACTGAGCTAGACGGGCTTTGATGTCGGTTTTGTATAGAAAACTTATGAAACTAGTTATAAAAATAGATTTTTCATTTCGATTCAAACAACTATTTGTCCGCTCTGACCATCATGCATTAACCACGGAACACCAAGTCCTTCGCTATTGAAGGTCCCTTGTTCAGGCCAGAAATGTTCCTATAATATAAACCCCGAACCCCGATGAAATCGGCTTGATCTGTGATAAAGCCAAAGCAGCAGTTTATAGATTCAATTTACTCATCTGTATCGTGAAGCCCAATAACAACATCTCCTTCAAGCCAGGCTCCATTAGCGCTTCGGGGGAAACCAAGTAGCATATGATATGATTTGGAATCATTTATTCTCCTCACCAGAACTTCAGTAAGAAGCGTGATGAAAATGAAAATTTGCTTCTAATTTTATCATTTATCACTTGTTTGATGATCTCACCCGAGAACCTTTTAACTTCTTCCTCGCTTAGTTTAGCGGCAAATGAATTGAAGTTCGCGTAACTATTAGACTAACGATTCTTCGATCGGCTGATGAAGAGCTGCGATTGAAGCAATCTAAATGTTACCCTAAAATCTTGTTTCTTAGTGATTTTGACGCTAATATTATACTTAATTCTTTAAGATCATTGTTTTTCAGGTAGCTTAATAGGCTGCTGTCTATTAGATGGTGATTAGTGAACTTGTACTACTATTTTACTTCTGACAAAGCATTATATGGATTACAAATTGACAAGGAAAGCTGCAGAATGTTTCTTACTATTTTAATAGGTGTAAAAATAATTTTCCTTTTAGCAGACAATTTAGAGCTAGTAATCTATGTATTCTTATAGTTTTTGTGTTTGTACAATTTTTAACATATTTGTAATTCGTGTTATATAGATTTCGATACATTTATATTTTTATGTCGTATTTGTGTTATTATTTAGTATTTTATTTTTATCATATTTTAATTATTTTTTCGTATCATATAATTTTGTCATATCTAAAATTGCCCAATCTTGAAAAAAATCCTCCGAAGACACTGGTCAGCATGGAATGGTTATGTTGTTTTAGCAGAAAAATCTCCCTTTGGCCTGTCTCCCATGTACACAATGTGAATTATGTACAAAATTTTAAAATTTTGTGGAGATTCGATGGGCATGTTCGATTTTTATAAATTTTTGTTATATATTTAAAAAATTAATATTTTATATTTATATTCAAACATATATCAAATATAAACATTGAATAAAAATATTTAAAAAAAAGTATCGGAATAATATAGATCTCCGTAGCTAAGTTACAAAAAAAAAAATTGTTCATCCAATTATTTTTTGACGTGAACTTCCAGTTTAACAAAGAATACTCATTTTTCTTGTTTCTGTGTTGGTATCTCTGCATATGTTCTTGGAGGACTCCGAGGACGTCAAGCAATAATAGCTAGGATTTTTATTTTTATTTTTTGCAAGAAATGAAAAATCTGTAAGACACTAAAGTGTCTCTTAAAAGAGTGGACAAATACAAAGGAAGAAGGTCTTTTAATTCATTGAAATTCGCAAATCAACTAACCAAAAGTTTTAAGAGTCCGTCAACTAATTTCATAAGTGACAAAGTTTTTAACGGGTTTCCATTCTCACGATCGACTGCTTCATCTTTGGTCCCATGCTTTTAAAGCCTATGATTTTCTCAAAAGTTTGGCCACACTTCAATTTTCTAAAATTTCCTCAAATATTGACTAAATCAATGTGTACAATAACAAAGATTAAAATAACAAACTGTAATTGACCCATATTTATTTTTAGAAGCCCCCCTCCCCCGCATGATTCATCATGTTTTAAATCCTTTTCATGCTTTGCACATTACTCACTTTTATCAACATATATTAATATTCTCAATTTCATAATTTTGAAATTTTAATAAAAAAATTTGCAACCACAATGATTGTCAGAAATTTTTCTTTTGTTTTTTTAATTTTTGTATCCTGTGGGATTATTAAATTAATTTTTCTTCCCAAATGACTTAATTTTTTTTTTCCTCTTGGATTATGAATTTTTTTTTTTAAGTAATATGAAAATAAAATTGTGGCTCAACAGTCTGAGTGAGTCAAACGGTCCAACCATTCAGCGTCCATTGTGATGTAGATCGGGCCCATAAACACTAAATGTGGGCCCACTTTTATAATATTTTTGGGCTCAAGTTTTTACTAATAATAACAATTATTTTAAAAATAAATAAATAGTCCATTTTTACACGTTTTCATCGAAGCTTTTGACCTTCATAAATTAATTAAAAATTTTCATAAACACTTTTTATTATATTAATTTATATTGTTTTTTACTACACGGCATAGAAATATATATATATATATATATACAATCTTATTAAATTCGTCGGTAATTTTTTTTAATCCACTTTGGAATATCAGAAAATATTCCAATAATAGTCCAGGTGGGAAGTTTTTTCTCCTATAAAGAGATAAATTAGTGAGAATGTCATGCGATTTGAAGATTATATCGAGTGGAGTTCCAAGTCATGGGTTGAAGGCCCCTTGTTTTAATAGCATCTATGTTATAGTTATTAAGACTGTGCATTCGATCATTTCGATCAAAAAAATTTCAAACCGAATTAACCGATTTAGTTAGAGGAAACCGATCGAATCGATCGACATTTTTAATAATAACTGAATTAACCGAATCGATTAAATTTCGATCAGTTTAGTCGATTGGTTCGATCAAATTGATTTTTTGGATCTTGGGCTAATGGTTGTATATTTGGTTTGGGAATGGGTTTAATTGAGCTATTAATATATATAAATATATAATTATTAAATATTAAATATTAAAAGTTTGATTAATTCGGTTAATAATTTTACTAACCGATAACCAACCGAATTAACCAAATAAATTGACATAAAAAATCGACATAACCATCGAACTGACTTAACCGAATTGAATTAACCAAATTTCATCGGTTAAGTTGATTAAGTTGATTTGAACCGACTTATAAGCAGCCCTAATAGTTATCATGCCAAATCATTTTCGTCAATTGAATTTGCATGTTAAATTTACAAGTGGATTTAATAATTTAAGCATAATATAGATATGATATAAAATATAATATAATATGATATAAATATAATAATGTATTAAAATTTATATAATATAAATTATTAATATGTTAAAAGCTTTTAAATATATTATATTTTAAATATAATTGTAACACAACAAAATTAAAAACAAAAAACAAAAACAAATTAACTATGAAAATACTGTTTCTATTTGAAATTGGTAAGAAGGATAAAGCAAATTTCGTTTGTTAAAGTAAGATCAAAGGACTATGATATATTCATCGGCAAAATCCTATTTTACTTTCTCATCTACACTAATCATGTGCGAAGAAATAAAATCAGAGATTATCCATTCTTAATTTCTTATAGGTTATAAAACATAAAACCAGCCCCAGAAAATAAAAAGAAAAAAAGTCTAAAGCTTTCTTTATTAGAAGCCAAAAGGCAAAAAGAACTTTACACGTTCATTATGTAAAGAAAAAAACAATAGTGAAGTCTATAAGTTTTATGAACTCAAGCTCTAGCTTACAATTGTCGAATAAAGTGTAAATATTCTGTGTTTGATGAAAAATGGGATGATATTGATTTAGTAATTTTAAATACGGTTTTATAAATATAATATGTATAAAATATTAAATATATGATGCATATAAATATATATTAAAAATTTTATAATATGAATTATTAATATATTAAAATTTATGTAAATTGTTAAAGTATAGATAATAGGAAATTAGCCAGAGAGGCTTCATGTGGTCAAGCGTAGGCCCACCAAGAACCCAACATTGACGGCCAGGATTGAGGGGCATATGGTTGATCTTCTCTTATTTTATGGAGGTGGACCACCATGTCTCCTTCTTCCCCATAAAAAGGTGGACCACTTCGGACCAATGCTAACCGTCCATGATAAAGACCATGGGTCCATCCGAAAAGTAGCTAAGTGGAACAGGGCTGCCAGGCCCCACGCTTTTCTTTGTGGCCCTTTTGATTTTGAGATCAAAATCAAACCGCGCCCCAAGCCTCAGTGAAGTGAAGTGAAATTGAACCATCCAAATTTTGGACCCCCCAAATGTGAAGGGAAGAAGAAAGTAGTACGGCCCCGATGGTCCATGCCTGGTGCATGCGCAACCAAAATCCACTGCTAAAACCCGACCCCACCTTGCACGGGTTATGTTTTGAAAACCCCCGCTATCCTTTCCAGCGCGTGAATTGTAAGAAAGGGGTGAAAATGGGGCTGTTGATTGCTAAGGCTAAGGCGCGAGGAAGGACTGCGTGGTTTTCGGGGAAGGACCCCCTGTGTCTGACGGCGGACCCACCACAAGTACCGCGCCAACTCCGCCTACCAGTGCCACTCCAACGGGGATTGGCCCCCCACGTGTAAAGCTCGAGTCACGTGTATGATCAAATATTAAGTCAGTAGGTTTTTTTTTTTTTTTCTGACAAAAAAATCCCGAAACCCATCAGAGTTCTTCTTATGATCGTTAGCCTGAATCAAATGCACCATTTTGTTCTATATTATTGATGATCTTAGAAAAATATCCGAAAACCATAGTTTAAGAATTTTCCATGCTCAAAATACCCAAAAAAAATGGAGAGATCCAAAAGTAGACAAATCTCCTACATTTTTCAAAGTTTTTGTTTAAATAACTTTGAAAAGTGTTAGATAAATCTATCCACCCTGATTTAGGCTTGAATTTTCATAAATGAAAGCTTGTGTGACCTTTTTTTTTTTTTTTTTCCGTGAATGTTTTTGATTGTGGATGAAAAAAAATTGTCAACGAGTATTGTAGTATTGAAATTTGAAGTTACCAACTTCGTCATATCATATGATATTCTGAATTCATCGGACGGTAATACACCAATAAGTTTTGAGAATTTAGCATTAATGCATGCAGAAAAGTTAAGAAATTATGTTTATGAACTTCGCATTTTTGCAACTTGCAAGATGAACAAATTCTTACAAAAACAGTCACTTTGAGAAACACAGATTACAGAATTAGAATTTTTTTCTTGCTTTTATTATTATTATTATGATGATGATGAGGATGATGATGATCATAATTTCAATGGAATATAATGTTTTTGTTGCTTCGAAGAAGCTTGCATCTGCCGCTGATGATTCCATGACCGCCCCATGAACTGCAACTCTTGTTTATCATAAATCTCCAATGAAAAATCCCTAAGCATCTGAGCTTTACCCCCAGTAGTGCTACCGCCACTATCACCGCTCGAACTCACGCTTGGCGCCATGGTTGACTTCTTTGCCGTCGTCGCCCCCACTGGTGTACTGCTTCTGTTCACTGCCAAAGTTGATGAAGCATCGCGCGCAACAGCTTGTACTTGATTTGTTGTCGCAAGGAATGAAGATGTGGGCCTTGCGGCCACGTTAAAAACCGGTGTTAAAGGTGGTGATAAAGCCCATATCTGCAGCGACGGCCGCCGATCGGTAAGCCCATTGCCAGAAGCCGTCGACGTGGGCTGTGGGATCATCCAAAACGCATTTGCTTGTACCATCATTCCGGTATTTCCAACGGCCCACACCGGCACCAGACCTTTTGGAGCAACCGGAGCCAGCCCTGAATATTGCGTGACTAACTGTTGCCGATGTTGTTGTGGAACTGCGACTGGAATTCCATCATTTATATCGCAGACCTCCCTGTTGGCCGGGCGGTTTCTTTTCTTTGTGGCACTGTCATCTATTTGGTTATTATTGTTATTATTATTCTTGTTGTTGGAAGCGTTTATGCCTGACGTTGTGGGAATCTTGAGAGTACCACCGACTGATTCAGCGATGGCAGGAACGGTGCCCGTACCTGTAGCTTCTATAATGGCATGTTCAGCATGTTCGAGGAGCCACCTGACGGTTTCTCCATCTGATTTATGTCCGAGTTCACGAGTCAGCTGGAAGATCCTGGCGGCACTAGCGGCGGGTATTCGGATTCTTCGACCGCGGCCTTCGACTTTGGTGTGACGGTCCTTGGTGTAGGAGCGTTTAGCGGTGGTTAGGGGCATGGGCATAGGGGTTTCCGTCGGCATCTGCTGAATCTGCATGGTAACTGGGAACACTCCAGTAGGCGGCAGAGGATGGGTTTTCTGATCTGACTCGGATACTATTGGCTCCTCTTTCAATGGCATAGACTCAAACTTTGAGTTTTCACAATTTTTATCGTTCCTATCAGCAGTGGTGGCCGTGGCGGTGGCGTGGTTAGGGTCTCCCGCACTCGTGCTAAAATCAGATATGCCTCCGTCGTCGTCAGTATCCATTTCCTGGAACCGGATTGCTTTACTTTTTTGGCTACTGAATTCTATTCGGAAACGAAGAAGCAAGGGTCAGAGCTCAGCTCAGGGGACTTAATAAACAATGCAAAAGAAAGACTAAAAAGTAAATTAATAAAAGTGTAGGGGTAATAAAAGAAAACGGAAAATAACAAAAAAGAAAACCATGCGATTTCACTTGATATTGTTTCTTTTTTTTTTCTCATCTGGGTTTCGTCGGAAGAGAATCCAACGGTGGTGATTGCATTGGGCCCCCGTGGTGACCAAGGTTAGGGAAGGGGACAGGTGTCTCAACGCTCTAACCAATAGAATTGCAGATTGATGTCAGAAATGACTGAAAAAGGTTTGTCGTTGTGGATTAATAAATTGATATCATTCGTTGTCGCCACATATATATGGTGGTCCATGTACTAAAAGTATTGTTACCAAATTTAATAAAATGATTATATTAATATCTTCCCTCAATATATTATAATTAATTAATAAAATTACCAATTAGTACATTTAATATAATAATGATTATTATAAATAATGTATCAATTAATCTTAAAAATTCATTAGCAAAATCCCAAAGAAAAGACAATTTAAGAAAAAAATTTTTATTTTGTAATTGCTAATTTTGTTTTTGACTTGAATTCAAGAGATAATGTTTTAAGTATTAAAAATTTTTAATTTATCTAGAAAATAAAAATTCAACAACAGACTGTTTAATATGAGTTTGAGTAAATGATAAATCTATTGTTATTAAATAAAATGTTCTTAAGTCTTAAAACTTCAATAAGAGGATCCATGTCACTTTTTTTTTTAATCTTTTTCTCATTCTCAAAGATTATTTTTATTATTTACAATTACAATTAATTGGCTAATTTTGCATTTCATCAATAAGCCTGCAACTTCCATTTGTGATTTTACTTGCATTCTTATTGTGGGTGAACTTTAGACTTAATTTAAGATAGGAAAAAAGTGATAATATCTAACAAATATGAAATTTGAATCTTCATATTTGTAATCTCTTTTATATCAAAATAATAGATGTATGTGTGCCTCTGAGTGTGTGTGTGTGTCTATATATATATATATATATGTATATATGCATAAACAACCTTCAAATGGTGTATCTCAAGATGGATGGCAGCAATGGAGTTGGCAGAAATAAAAAATATTTCATATAATATTGCCAACTACTTTGTTTTTAACACAAGAAACTGGCTTGGCTTCATAAAGAACATAATAGAAAGGAAGGGGGAAAATGAAACTTGTTGCAGCTGAATGAACTATTTCGTTTTAACATACAAATGGAACCCAGTTTTGGTCCTGACAACACATCTATGACGAGCCCGTGGTCCGCGCACAGGGGATGAATGATAAATCTGTTCTTCAATGACCATTGGCAAGAGAACCGTTCTCACAAGCAGTACAGTCCCCATCCTTTTTCGCGTAGAATCTCTGGTACATGGAATCGACTTCAGTGAGGTAGTATGTTCCAGGAGACAAGAGGCTACAGTCCTTGCTTGTCACGAAGTCCTTGGCTCCATACCTATGCTCCATAAGCTTCATAGTCTCAACAAACTTCTCGGGGGTAAACTGCATGAAATCACATCTATTACAATCTTTTCAATGACAATCAATAAAAGAATGAAGAAAATTATTCTTCCATTTCCGTTTATGGCTCTCGAACAAAAAGGAAAAGAACTTCCTCAATGTGCTTAATTTGAACTTATAAATGGGTTCGGTGTGCCTATCAATTGGTCATATTGAATCACATCATAATACCCAAAGCTCATAGGTGTGCAGGTAGTAGAATGACCACTTAAGTTTCTACTGTCGTATGTCCCAGGATTTGGAGATAATAGAAGTATGTGATACATACATTTATCTGGCCTAAAATGAAAGTGCGGAATTACCTCATGCCTTGACTTCAATTTCCCGATGACATTCATCACTGTTGAGATGTTTGATAGGCTAAAGGGATGTTGACCTTCATGAAGTCGCAATGAAAACATTGTGGCAGTCAGACCACTTCCATACGAGAATAATATTACCCGCTTTCCTGCCTGCATGTTATTAAATATATCAGATGCGAGTGCAAAAAGGGCAGAGACAGCCGACGTTCATATTCGGGAAAGTAAAAGGAGATAAAACAATTACCAATTCACTATTTTTGTTGTGAAGAAGGGACGCAAATGCAGCATAAAGAGATGCAGTGTACATGTTACCAACTTGTTTCGGTATCAAGGTGGTTGGTTGCACCTTGGCATCATAAAGGAGCTTTGAAACTTGTTGGGATGCCTGAAAATGCATGGAAGTAAGTGGCATCAGCATGAAGAACGAAAAAAAAAATTTCTACTGCCTATCCCCCGAGAAGCTCTGAAAATCAAATCTTGGAACCCTTTTTTGGTTGTGCGTAATTTTCATGAATCAAACTAATAAGAATCTACTATGCCAGTTGTCATTACAGAATACAATAATGTATCAAGCATACCAAATCAAATAAAAAAGGCCTCATTCAAAGCTAATATAACTTGGTTATTAACTTCAATGTTCCAAAAATCTGCATGTGGTTTGTTGATAAAGTATATCAATCCCTAGCAACCTCTAAGTACCCCACCAAAAAAAAAAAAAAGGTTCAAAATAGACCTTCTCAAGATCCCTGCTTTGGTAGCTTTCATCACCAGTCAAAGTTGAAAATGGACCCAACTTTTCTTTAGCAATGTCATCAACAGAACTACAAAATCATGTAAACCAGTAAATAATCAAACAGAGATGAATAAATCAATAAAATATCTGAGGGCATCAAAGAAAAAGAAAAACCTCGCATTCCTCAAGAAGTCATTGAACAACAAACGAGCAAAGCTTTTCTGCACAAGCTGTGATGGTTCAAATAGAAAATTTTCAGATAAATTGCAAAATCACACGATTAATTGAAAATTTTTTTATTAATTTATCAATAACTCCTAAAATTAGCTACCTTGTTATATGGAGAATGGAATACAAAGTAGTCAGCATTGGAAAGGGAAAATTGTTTGCCCTCTAGTTTCTCATACCTGCCAGCCAAATATAGAGACATTAGCAGATCATAGCTAGTCTAAATTTCACATTTGTAAAGAAAAAAAGAAAATAATTCAAGTACTTATACAGTGACCTACTTGTGACAGAAATATTTATAGCAAGTATCGAGAGCCATGAGATAGCACGTTTGGGAAAGTTTTCCATCAACAACCTACAGATGCATGTCAATAGATAGAACCATTACCTAAACAGGAACTCATAATGAACAAATATACCAGTGTAGGTTATTGGTATGTCAACAAAGTGATTCCCATAAACAGTTGTTTATGAAATCTATCCTCAAAACCTAATGACAGCATTGACGTAAACAATTATTTCCCATGAAAGTAGCTGAACTTGAGAGGCAATAGGTTGCATTACCGGATATTCACTAGCAAGGTTGGGCTTGTAAAAGTCATAGGCATGGGACATGTGACTCCCCCTAAATTTGCTTTCAAAAGCAATAGGAGCATCTGGCCCTATTAGCATAGCAATTGCACCTGCTCCTCCAGTAGGCCGGGCAGGTCCTTCTGCATAGACCTGCAAAAACAAAAACCCTCAGTAAGAAAACCAAACAAAAATAGAGCTTATGTAACCTCGGATATGTCTCCATGGTTTTTTTAAGTTAAATGTACACAAATGACTTGAAATCTAAATATTACCAATATAATGTACAAACTCAAGAACAAATAATGGGTGCTAAGCTTCCTGGAGTGTGCAAAGATCATGTGAACGAAGAAGTATGAAATTGCAGCCTAAACTAAAACCATTGCACAGAGTGGTATTTAAAAAGAAAGGGAACTTTTGCAGCCACTTATAAAGTAATAGTACAGGAAATGAGCATACCGCACTGTCAGTACAAACAACGACACCATATCGTCCATCCCATGACCTACTTTCCACCCAATTGACACAGTTGAACAGAGCTGCAGTCCCTCCGTAGCATGCATTAGTTGAGTCGACCCCTTCAATATCTGTGTTTCCACATTTCTGTTTGTTTAAACATGAGAAAAGAGAATTGCGTGAAGAACACGCATTTGATCACAAATTGCACCAAAGTTATCCTAAGAAAAGGGCAAATGTTCTAGGTAAGAAGACCAAGATGATTGGGAAGAGTACCTCAAAGATTTGCATCAGGAAGGTCTTAATGGACTTGCTCTTGTCTATCACAGTCTCGCTGCCAACATCAAGACGGCCAATCTGTTTTGGGTCAATCTTATACTTCTCAAGGAGTGAAGTAACAGCAGTCAAACTGCAAATCAAAGGTCCCGAGTTAGAAAAAAACAAAATAAGTATTGATTTCAGCCACACAATACATTATTCTCCATCGTATGTGCATATTATAAAACGGTATTAAGTGATGCTAATAGCATATGAAAGTGGATATAAAATGTAGGAGATTCATAACCTCATTGAGATAACATCTTCCACCTCTGTACAGAAGGCCAAGCAATCTTGTCCGAGTCCGATGGTGTATTTTCCTTTGCTTGCGCCATCATGAGCCTCCAATGCTTCCTGGTTTTGTAGGACAAAGAAAGGAATACGTTTGAAAAAAAAAAGTGACGCCAATGCAATTGACAGGATCCATAAAATCCATATATTACATTAATTTATTATAGTCCAACAAGATATTTATACTGGAACATTATTAGTGATTTTCTTTTTAAAGGAGCAACAACAAAGAGATGGTTTATTTTATTAGATTATTAATTCTGAAAAAAATAAAAGGTTTCCAACAAGGGAAAAAAAAAGGAAACATTATTAATCTCCAACATGTTTTATGGAAATAGATAATCTGAATAAATCAAAAGATGCATGAATAAACATATCAAACAAAAAGGCCATAATTCTAATATTATTTAGTAAAAACACCAATTGAGACAAGTATTTCGAATCCGGATGATCAAGCAAACATAAATTTTGCCGGAAAAAGAAAAAGAAAAAAGAGAAAGAAAATAAAAGAGAGCAAAGTGAAATTAAAAAAAAATCTTAATTAATACCCATTTGTGATCCAGGTAAAAGCAAAAGAAAGGAAATATTCACATCAAACAGTGAGGTAGCAGACATGACAGTTTTAACTGTATTTAGATTTCGCCAAAATATCAAGATTTATATGACCCCATCAACTGATAAATTTAAAATAATCACACCCCATAAAACCATCACATAAAAAAAATAAAAAAATAAAAACTCGGGAATAAACTTTCCAAATCGAAAATTAAAAATCATAAAAGAACCCAAAATAAGAGGGCAATTAAAAAAAAAAGAATATTGCAACGAATTAGAATTTCTCTTTATCAGTCATTTTTGATTCAGCTTAAGCACAACGATCCACCTTTTAACCATAAATAACCAAAGATCCACCTTTTAACCATTTTCTCACTTGTCTCAACTACGAAACCAGAACCCAGAAAACCCCAAAAACAAACCCAAAAAAAAAACATAAAAAGAAGAGATTATGTCACCTGTTTAACGAAATTGGGAGGGAAGTAGATTTCCATAGCAAGAATTCCCACATTCTTTGCCATTTCGCTCTCCCACGAACAAAGACGGATTAGCAACAACAACTGAAAACGAAGTTTTCTTTTTTTTTTTTTAATTAAGAAAAGATCCTCCCTTCTTTTTCTTTTTTTTCTCCTGTTTCTCTTCTTCTTTCTTTCTGAAGAATAAATTTTTGATCCCTTAAATTCGGCCGAGAGCAAACGTTGGTAAGAAACCGAGAATCAGATGTGGTGTTTTTTTTCACTATTTATAGGCAAATGCAGACTTCATGAGCTCGTGTCCCCTTGTATAGTTCGAAACTTTGGTTTCGTTCTTTGCCCTCTCTTTTTCATTTTTTTTACAATTCTAGCCATCACGTCAGGATGTAAAATGGTATATATAATAATAATAATAATAAAGGTAATAATATTTGCATTCGATGAAGCCAAAAAAATGGATCAAAAGTATTTCAAAATATTTATTTACATAAAAATCTCAGATAAATAACAATCATAAATAGAATATCTAGAATAATAAAATAATAGAAGTTAATATTTTAGTGAAGACTATTGAGATTTTTTTATTTTTACAATTAAAAATAAGACTTCTCAGATAGCAAGTAGTCCTTAATTATGATCCTACCAAATTCATTTAAAATAGTGTTACTGTTGAATAGCATACTGCCATAATGATTTAGACTTAATTTACTTATATGAGCTGTATTTTGTATTAATTGGAAATATAAATATTTTCATTATTATAAAATTATTAATTCAGTTTAGTATCATAAATTGAATTATATTAATTTATTATCACATTATTTTGATTTAATAAATTATAAAATAATTTAAATAAATTTTTAAAATAATATAAATTAAAACTTTTCTGTATTTTCATTAGATGATAATTAACTATCAAAGTTTTTTTTATTTTAAAAAACTACCCATTTTCTCATTTGAAAAAATTAGTTCCATTTTTTATTTAAAAAAATTATTAATTTTTTAAATTTTAATATATTATTTTTTATAAAATTTAAAAGATTTCACTTTTTGTAAGTCTATCAAAATTTAATAAATTATTAAATATATCAAAATTTTATTTTTAAAATATTATATTATATTATAAAATTTTTAAATTTATTAAATATTATTTTTTTTTATTTTTTTTTCCTACGTGCGCGGTGCGCCATCGAACCAAAGCTTTTCCATAGGCGTGTAAAGTGCGGCACGTGTTAACCTCCGTAGATTAAGGTTTGACGGTTTGACCCAAAGAATAAGGTTTTGGGTTTGAATTTTTTTAAAAAAAAATTTTATGGACGTGTGTTTTCATACAAAATATAAAAATTAATAATTAATTTGATTAATTTAAAATTTTTAATGTATTATAATAATTATTTTAAATTTTTTTATTTACAGATATGGTAAAATATAAATTAAAAAAATAAAATAAAAAAGTTAGGTAAAGTCGTCTATTTTTTGAAATGAATGACCATACGATGGATTCTTCATCGTTCGATCTTTTCAACTTTGACACACTGAAAAACAAAAAAAAAAAAAAAAATCTTTGAAGAAGGTAAGGAGCCATCGTTGCTTGAATAATCTAAAGACTTATAGCGCTGAGAAAAGTCTACTAGACAGCAACGGTCGCATAAATTGTCCAATTCCAAGTTATAAATGTTGCCCGTAGCCGACAGTGCGATATTTGTTAGTGAAATGTTTTTTATTTTTAATTTTAATAATTAAAATTCAGTCTCTAACAATTTTAATTATATAAAACAAAATGTTGAATTGTTCAAATAATTTATAATGAATATAAGTAGACACGTTTTTAATGTTTTAGATTTTTTTTGCCCCAAACTGATAAAAAATGTTTTTATTAATTTTCATGTTGTAAATTGAACAGTTTTTTTTTTTAAATTTCAGTTTGAAATTTTCAAATTATAAATTTATGAATGGTTGATTTCTCCAGGGCATAGAGGAGAGATAAGAACAAAAGCCCAAAGGCCAAAAAAAAAAAAAGATGAGGTAATATATTAAAGTAGGCCCCCCCGAATTCAGACCTAACATCATCCATCAACAATATTTATTTATTTTTTTATTTTGCTTGATTAAAAAATAAAATAAAAATAAGTATTTTTATTTTAATAAAATAATTATTTTATTATTTGTATATGTTTTTCATTTTTATTATTATTTCAATAAATTTAGTAAACAACAATTCTTATGTTAATATTATAGTAAATCACAATATATTTTTATTTATATTTTTAAAAAATTAAAAATTCTACATGGATTTGTACTATATAATTTATAAGTAAACAATTTTATATATTTAATTTTTATAATTAACATAAAATTGTCATATTAGTACTACGGATACTTAATATTAAATTATATAAAATTCTTCTTTCTTTCTTCCTTTCGTTCTTTTTCTTTTTTTCGGTCCAGTTACCTTTAATTACTTAATTAAAACAAAATATATTATTTTGTTTATAAAACTAATCCCAGCGTAGCAGGTAACTTATCCCAGTGATATTAATAGTTAACAAAATTATCGTACATTATTTTGTCGACATGAGTTTAATTTAATGGAAACATCTAACACCTAACACCTACCTGACGGGAAAAGAGGGGAAAGAATATGCTTTTTGTGGGCATCCAAACTTCGGAATTGTGCAGTGCTTACACTTATTCGTTGTTTGCTAAGTTTAAAAGTTTAATTATGTCTTTGATTTACATGTATAATTATTTAATTATAATATTATTTAATGTATTATAATAATATAATTATTTCTGTAAAATGATTAATTTTGATTTTATATTTTAAATTTTAAAAAAAAATTCACGCATTATTAAATAGTTATTCCAAACTTGAATATATTACTAAATTATTTTAAGATATTTAAATCTTTTTTATCGATAATATAAATCTCATAGTATTTTATTTAATTAAATCAAATCATTATTATAACTATCCCATTCAAATCAACTAAACATACTATAAATGTTCACGAATCAAAGTAAGCGTGGATATTAAAATAAGTACTTGTTGAAGATCATATTTAACCTTTCAAAATTGAGTTAAATCAAAACCTTAAAAATTTTTAAATAAAAACTTGATTGAAACTTAAAAAATTTTATTTTAACTCAAACCACAATAAATTTATTAAATCAAATAAATAACCTAATCTCTAAATATTTCTATTAACTGTTATAAGCTGCCGAAAAAGTTGCGCACTATTTTGTAATCTTTTGGATTTGATCAACAATTAATTATTTAGTTTTTGTGTGTTTAAGTGTGATAAAGCGGAACCCAGTTGGGGTAGTTGAGACGTTGGGTCAAGCATGTCAGCAGGTGAACCGTGCTTCACGCTGTACGTGGACTGCTACTTCTCGCAATATTGCACGATGGAGAGGGGATATATGTCTTTTTCAAAAAATTAAATGCTAAACAAACTGAAATTATTATTTCAATAATGATATTTTTTAACTTTAATATCAAATTTTAAAAAATGATATATTTTATTTATTTTTAAATATACTTTAAAAGTATACTTTAGGTTTTATTGTGGGTATATACTAAATAATAGTCCATTGGATCAAAAGAAAAAGATGACTTTGACGCAAAACTAAGGCAGCCAGACTTGGTTGGTAAGATACGTGTTAAGTTCGAACTTGAAAGCATGAATATCTTAATTCTAGGAAGATATGGGTAAAACATTCAGAGCATTGACGATCCAAAATGAGCATATTTTCATTTGTATTTTATTTTACTTTATTTGTGGTCATTTCAAGGCAGTTCGGGATTTTACGGGTTATTCTTGTTTTTGTTGCTTTCCTCTTGAATTTTTCTCGCTCATTGTCGAAATATTGATATTAAATGGTACTTAAATCTTGAATTTTAACTGTAATGAAAAAACATTATCATATTTATCAACAGAAAAAATTATTAAATTTTACAAATAAATTTAGCAGGATATTATAAATATCCTTTAAGATATAATAAAAATAAAAAATAATAAAAATAAGACGTGTAATAATTTTTTAATTTGTTTATAATTTAAAAGAATCAACTGTCAATATATTAAAAATAAAAATTTCTTGACCTGGGTATATTTTTATTATTCTCGTGGGTTTTCGGTTTATTTGGTCTTTTTTGATAAATTATTGAACGTTTAATAAAAATTATTATTTATTTATTTGTAATTTAAAAAAAAAAGAATTTTTAATGTTGCAAAATGGAGGTGGTTTTGATTTTATTAGTCCTTAGTGTGAAATTCTTGATATATATATATATAATATTCCAAGGTAATTAAAACAAATGTGGACACTTGAGATATATTTTGTGTCCTTTTTTTTTTCTTTTTTGCATTCAAGGTATGAAATGAATAATTTTGCTTAATTCATTTGTATATCATTATTATTATTATTATTTTGGTTAGAATGCATAAATCGACTAAAAACGTAAAAGTCAAAAACTCAAGATGTAAAATTCTTCTATGCATATTGAAGGTCCGATTGATTTTTTTATTTATTAGGAATTAATGTAATATTTAGAATGCGATAAATAAAAGACGTTGATGCATTTTTTTAAAATTACCGTACATGTATATTGTTTATTTGTTTTGTTTAAAAAAAAAACCACACATCATCAAATAAGTTTCAAAAAAATAAATAATTATATATGCAATTATATATATAAAAATTCAAGTCAACAAATAATAAGCGAAGAAAAAGGCCGCTGGCACGAAATTGACTGATAACCGCTGAACTAACTCCAATAATTGGCAATAGCCACCCGACACATGAATAAATTAAACTTTAAGTCACCGTTCGACTATGCAGTTGATACAAATTTGAAAATAATTATTTAGATAAAAGTGTCTAACACACTTCAATTCTCGCATCATCCGTCCCTAATTAAACATTAGACTTAACAAATAAATAACTAAATAACCAAACATAGGCTTAACTTAATTGGCTAACAGTCTTTTACTTAAACATTTTTTCTTTTTGGATTTTCAATTCGATTTTCAATTGATTATTATATGGTAGTATCGAAATATATTACACCGTCAAAAAGTATTGCCGCACCACAGACAAAAACATTATTCAAATACATATCTGAAATTTAGTACCGGACAAAAGACCTTGGTTCCATGTTCCATGTCATATCCAGATATCCTTTTAATTTATATATCTATATATACTTTATTAAAATATTAAATATTCTCATATTCAAAAAATAAAAATAAAAAGATTTTTTTTAAAAGAAAAATCTCAAGTAACATCGTCATCAGTCATGTGATTATTGTTTGAAAGCATTGGTGAGTGGTAATAAGTTAGGATTACTCCATAAAAACTTTTTTTTTTTTTTATTATCATTAATTCCAGCAATGCTGTAACTAGAACTGATTTGTGATAAACATCTGTCTTGTCAAAACCAACACAAAGATTAATTATCTAAACATTTGGACCCAATAATTTCTTTTGTAAATGTTAATTATTATTTATTTGTTCAATTATGATCAACTATTAAGATATATTAATATTTATTTACTTTTCAACCATTCTATTTTAATTTTCTGAGTGCATTTTAGCTATAATTTATAACCCATTTGTCTCTCCATGTTTAGCATGATTTATTGAATTGAATTATCTCAAAGCTTTAAAATTCATATGATTCATTGTGACGCCCAGTCATGATACAACAATAAATCAGTATGGATAGTCTTCAGTATAATAATTAAATAAATATATTGAAATAAAAATATACGACTAAGGGTCAATTTGATCATCCCAAATTTTTCAAGCCCCAAAATTTGAACCAATAATACTACCGTGAATTATAGCCACTTGATACCCTTGAAACTGAATAATGCTTTCCCAATTGTAAAACAAATCCAGTAATCAATTATTATTAGTTTAAAAAAGGGGTCATTTCTCACTGAAGAAAAAGAATAATAATTTACCTACTTGATCAACCCTTTTCTCTTTCTCCCCCCTCCCCCCAATTAAAACATAATCACGTTTGCCATTAGGTTTTTAGCCGCTGCAAACTTTGGAATTGTATGGAATCAAGCAAAAGCTGATAACATACAAGGAATATTCGGAACAATTATTTCCTTAATTTTATTTGGTTGGTGGTGGGTGGTAAACAAAGTGAGTATCTTTAAATCTAATGATTTTGACTCATATTTTATGACTTAGGGGCATCAATGACAGTTTTGACATTTCCTACGATCCTTTTTTCTGACAGAAGCTTTCAAAAACCAAACACAATTTGGACCGTTCTGTTAAAAAATCACCTAATTCATGCACCTTGGCTTCACACTCAAAATTACACAAGAACTGAAAAGGAGAGGCACGGTATGGCTCATGAATGCAAAGATGAGTTCCAAATTTCAAATCCAGCTGTTTGTTCCGAAGATCCAAGTCATCGAGACAAGTTGAACCCTTAAGAGATAGGCCTTCAAATGCTTAACCTTTGTTGGGTTCAATAGTTCCTAAGATCCAAGCCAACTAGACAAGTTGAAACCCCTAAAGTAGGCCTTAAATTGGTTAACCTGTTGTTGGGGCTTTACTTTAGGTACCCTACGAAACCGAAATCCGTCTTTAATCCACTTGCTGCTCTTCTTGGGCCATTTCCCAAGCTCATTCAAGTCAAATTGAAGTAAAGTTCTCCACTTGTTCTTTCTCTTTGCTTGGATGTTACAATTTAAACTTGTTCTGGATTTCATTTTGCTTTTGTCTACCTATAATTGGATCTCGTTTGATTGTTGAACTTCAACATTACACGTGTAAAATGAAACTTAACCACCTTACAAACTGTCATCCTTACAAAAAAAGGTTAATGGCTTAACTAGTAAGTTTCAGTTCAGAATAATTTAAGACGGGGGTCATTGGAACATTTAATTGATAGTTACAGATAACATTGATCTTCTATTCTGAAAGAATGAAAGAATTAAGTTTTTGGCCTTAAATTTCATTTTTTTTCTCTGATTAATAGCTTTGTATCTCCATTTCTCTTTTCTCCAAAAAATCAGCATCCAGGAACCGTGAAACAAATGCCCAAAGCCTGTAAACGTCTTCAAAATTTGTCAGGAATCCCAGAGAAGCTGTGACAACAGATAATCCAGGATGAAATTTATCTTTCTTCTCGCTTGACACTGTTCCTTCAGCTTCACTTGTTCTTGTCTCCAATACCTTCTTCTTCTCTTCTTCCTGCTTACCCGAGAACCAAATGTGTTGCAAAAACCCAATGCTTAAAGAAATGTTGTTTCGATCGGCCAGCTTTTGTACCAATGCAGGGTCAATCTTCTGTCCTTTCCAATCGAATACATTGAATGCCACGGCGGGTCCTCGGTCAAACGTTATTTTTGGTCCATAGATTCTGACTGCAGGATTTCCATTTTCTGAATGTGGATGTTTGAGGCTCATCAATGCATTCACCAACCAGTTGATCAGGCTCCTTGTCCTGATGCTGATTAGTGTCAGGCCTAATGAATCTGCATGATCCAAGCTTCTAAATTCGATTTTTGGGTTTCTACTCTGAGGCGTATTGCTGATTTTTGAGATAGCAGACTCAAAGGATGCATCTATTACTTCTTCAATTTCGGAAAACGATACAGTCTTTTTCTTTGCTTTGGTTCCTTCAGTTTTATGTTCTTCGCGAGTATTTTCATCATCCTTCTGTTGGATAGATATCGGACCTGAGAAATAGCCGGTTTCAATGCCAGAAATAGCCGGTTTTTCAGGGATTGGAGTTGGCCCTGACACTGGGACAAGATTCACTATTCCCACACTTGTAGCAGTGGCTGAATCCTTCAAAATGGAAACACTGGATTTCCAGATGAGCAAGCAACAGAATCCAGATGGATTTTCTCCAAAAACCTTGAAAAATGAGCAAATTAGGAAGTCAGGATTAAAGAGAGCAAGTCCCAGGGTGTCCATGCCCTTGGCTCCCAATGCAGATGCATCAAGCAACACATGCCATCCATTCTCACGGGCCAGTCTCATCCACAGATATGAATATCTCGATCCTGTAACCCTTGATTGAAGTGGGAAAACAAAAAGTCCTTTTTTCTTGGTCTTCCTTTTATTCACTATCTTCTTTCTCAAATTTTCTTCCTGTATTTGTAGATTAGGCCACAAGAAATCAGCCGACATGACATTTGCTCCTCTCTTCTTGGAGCTTTCAACCATCACTTCCAAGGCCTCACTTTGATAGTCATAAACCGTCAGCAGATTTTGACGAGACAGAAATGGATAAGACTCTGCCAGAAGCTTGAAAGCTGAGGATTGATTAGCAGTGAGAACCATGTTGTAATCAGCTTCTGAGACATTCATGAAAGCCATGATCCTTCTCCTGATATCGGATTGAAAGTCCGACTCTTCACCACCGTACAGTAGCTGAGAATTCAAGTTCACTGACTTGTAGGAAATATCAAAAAAATGGGGTTCTAGAGAAAGTGAATGCACTGGCGGAGGAGGAGAAGAAGATGATGAAGACGTAACGTGAGATCCTGGACATTGACTTTGAAGCTGAGAATAAGAGAAAAGGCCATGGCCAATGTTGTCAAGACAGACGTGCCTGGATTTGGAAAGATGATAGTATTCTTGAGCTCGGATTTTGTCAGCCTGATCCGTTTGAGAATATTGAGGGTACACTTTGTTGAAATACGAGAACGATTCCTCAAATGAAGGAAGAGACTCATGATTGGTGAATTGGAAATTTGGGTAGAGAGAAGCGGCCGTGCTAACCTCAAACTCGTACTGTAATGCCTCCGCAGCACTGCCTGGAACCTGCGAAGTAGCAGCACGAGACTCGGGCGGAAGGCCGCGAAATGGATTGGGACAACAACCTGAACAGCAGGCTTTTGAGGCCTCTCTTAGCCAAGGTGATTGCATTCTTTTCTATTTATTCATGTCTTTCCTTCCAGCTAAGCATTGACAGGTTTTTCCGATGGATACCCCATCAGCAAGTCGGCATACTTTAGCTCATATTCTTCACTAGGAATTGACCCAAAAGGCAAAGCATTAAAAAAAAAAATCCAACATGTGTTGCTAAGTGGTAGACAATATGTTTTGATTCAAAACTTTTTTTTTTCTTGTAAAGCTCAAACATGAATTACTTTTATATGTAGTAAAAGTGAATAAGAATCAAGAGGAAGGAAGAAGAGAAATGAATTATAAAGCAAAACCGACAAAATTTGTGGAGTCTAAACGAATCAAGTAAGCTTCACCCGTACATTTAATTGATCAATTGTAAAACTTAAGGAACCATATTATTCCTTTTCCTAGAAATTTCTTATTGTACACAAATCAATTGCTCAAAACATGTCGAGAAATGATGTAAAACAAAACTCATTAACTTATTTATCATTCATAAAATTTTCAACTGGATACAGAACTTTGAAGTGCTGTAAACAAGCCACGCTTTCCAAATCAGAAGGTGAATTTGAACCTTTCCAAATCAGAACTGGCTTTAGGTTGATGCTAGCAAACTTTGGTCATGCAGATGCGAGAGAAAACTAAAGCCGACAAGCTGAAATGGGCAAGGCAAAATTTGGAAGCTGCCAGGCTTTTTTTCATGCAGACTCGAAGCTTCGTTTTCATTATTTCCATAAACTGCTTAATTCCCTTACTCTATACATTATTGATCCCTTGTAACTCACAATCTTACTTTTACTTATTTGATAAGTAATTTTTTTCCCCAAAATGTCGCCTAAGGCATGTTAGACAAGTCAAGTCCAAACTGCAGCCGTTTTGCCCCCACCACAGGATCATAGTCAGTTTTCATTAATTTCATCAAGAATGACTCTTCGGCTAAGTTGTCTTTTTGCATCTGTATTTGAATTTTTGGACTATGTGCGAAACGTCCCTGAGGTTTCCAAAAGAATTCTGCTTCCAATTAATGGCAATTTTGGACGATTTGGATTGGTCTCTTGAAAGTAATGTGCGAAAAAAAAATGCTCGGCAGGATTGCAAATTTGGGCCATGCAAAGACAGGATGCAGCTTAAGCACAAATTAGTAACCATGCGAAGATTATACCAAGATTCAGACCTATCCTTTGACGGTTTGATTTCACGTCGTGGTTTCCAACAAGTAGGTTAGGCATTGAAATTAAGTGAGAAAAATGTCCAAAACGCTAAAAAGAATAAGCATGATGTGTTAATTTCCCACCGACTAGAAAAGAAAAGGCCATTAAGCATAAAAATGAGTAAATTGCATGTCTATTTTTTGAAAAAAGAATAATAATCTCATAACAAACAACTATATTGGCAAGTATCTTATACTTTTATTATGATTTGAATATTGAATTTTGCTTCGTATACTAATCTAGTTGTGCTTCAAGGTTGGAAAGTAATACAGAAATAGAGATTTGAAGGGACGAAAAAAGATAATAAAACTATGATATGTTTATTTTGCGTGATGGATAGGGTGATTACATAATTAGTCTTGGCTGACAGGCCATGAAAAAAAACTGTACCTGGATTGGATTCCTCCTAATATGCAGTTTCTGAAATCACTTCCTTTTTACAATTAGAACAATTAATGAAGGCTTGTCAATGTTCACATCTCTCACAACGTGTCGAAAATTATGGCTTGCCAGAGATTTCATTTCCCCCTCCTCAAATGTATTCAAAGAAAATTAGAAGATAGCCATATCATTCCTCTCAATCTATCAAAGAAATAAATGCTATTTCCTAGTTTTTTATATAGGAAAGAGAGTTGTGAAAGTTATGTTTAGAATGGGCTTCAAATCCATGCCCTTTCAAACCAGAAAATTAATGGGGGCGCTTTAGACTAACTAGACCATCTCACGCGGTTGGAGAAATACCTTTTTTATTCTTAGATTTTGGTATTCGTGGAGTCCAGATTTTGCGTCCATTTTTTTGATAAAATGAAGCTGGCAACGTCAGCACTTTGAGAATGAACTTTGCGTGAGCTGGAACATTAACTGTAGCAATAGGGTTAAGCCTTTGGAACTCTTCAATAATTTCCACCCATTCTTAAGGAAGATTCAGAGTCCAGTTCAAATGATGTGCTTAGAATTCTTAACTCATCAGAATAAAAAAATTCGCACTCCATTTTTCCAATCTAGAAAGTGAAGAATTCATATATAACTCAACAACGTGAATAATTATCTGAGGCCTCCACTATAATTAAAGTGAAGCCAGGCAGCGAATACTATTCATTGCCCCAAATCTCTTTTAACCAGAATCCAGGCCCTTGCCGCATGCACCCTTGGGATTGAAATATCAGGGCGCACCCAATGAAGCTATGGTTAACAGATGAACCGTTATAAAGATAAATTTTCATTGTACTGAGAAAAAAAGGGGGAGGGGGGGAAGAAGGCCATAATGTGTAACATAATGCAAATTTTCACCCTCACATAAAAGGGATCTATCCTAGCCACTCAGAACACCCAAAAAAAAAGAAAAAGGAAGACGTTAAAACTGAAAATATCATACTTCTAGAGTGGGCTATAAACAGGCATTTAGGTACTTGAAGGGCAGATCACTGCTTACCTCAATATTGAAGCTTGCATGTAACGCTCTCATCTATCACGCATGGAGAGAGAGAAACAGTCGGCTCCAAGTAAAGCCACAGTAGACACCACAACAATCTTTGGAAAGATCAAGACAGAAATTGGATTGCTGTTGGCAGGGCTTCAAAATCTTGATAATGACTTTCCAAAAAGATACCTTTGTATAGCATGGGACACTTGCACTTCTATTCTTTAATTGATTCATTTTCTGTGCAAATCTAGCCAGAGTAACTAGAACAGTGGTGAGTAACAGTTACGAATTTCTTTGGATAAATAAAAAATTATTTATCCAAAAAAAATGATCTATAAACATAGGGGTACGGGAGATTTATTAAATCTAGCTAAAGAAACTAGAACCGTGATGATGTAACAGTTTACAACATTTCTTTGGATAAATACAAAAATTATTTATTCAAAAAAAAAATGAGCTATAAGGGTGTATCGGTGTTGGGCTGTTTTGATCCCTCCACGTGGATCATTTTTAGCCCACCTAAGATCCATTTTTTTGATCATTTATTATATCATTTAAATGAAAGAAAAACAGCAGGCAGCATCAGCAATTGATTTCGCTGATATTAGGCAGAAAAAGGATAAGAAAAAAGACAGAGAAGGGAGAAAAGAGTGAGTTATTTTTGAACCTTGAACAGTTTTCATCAAGATCTCAATCAGAGCTTTATCTACAGTTCGATCTGGTTAAAATTTTGACAGCAGCTAAGAGATTTATAGATCTTCATTTTAATGGTTAAAATTTTCATCGAAGCACTGTAGCTTCTGAATCTACCGCATGAACAGTACTTCATTTTTGGTGATCTTTTTCAACTTTTCTCTTTGTTTTTGATGATCACTTGAGAATGGCTAGAAGTAGAGTTATGTACTCATTGTACTTGTTAAATATTGTGATCTTGTACCCGACATTGTCATATTAGTGAAGATTTTTTAGTGGACTCCGTGTCCCGTGGTTTTTACTCTTTATTTTAAAGGGGTCTTCCACGTAAAATTATTGTGTCTCGTATGATTATTGTTTCTTGCTTGTTTTGAGCCCGTTTGTGTGTTGCTGATATTATTATTATGCTATTGTGCCGTTTCGATAACTTTTGAACTTGTTGGGAGTGAAAAGACTGCAAATTGAGCTTCCGCGTTTTTTCGGTAAGTCTGATTTTGTCCTATCACACTTGGAATATTGTGTTGAGTAGCTATGGAGATTAACATTAGTAAAATGGTTATGTTGAATGGCCCAAATTATCAATTATGGCAGAATAA
>JAQSVH010000004.1:15387353-15401527 GCA_029448705.1 Adansonia digitata
AATTCTTAAGTGCAACTTTTTCTTTTCAAACCATCTCTCTATTTATAATGTGCATTGCTATTTGATGTCGACCTAGGTAATTATATTGATCAGAGTTTATTTTCCCTCTTTGGGTTGACTTTGGTACGAATTAAGGGAGACAACTCAAATTTTATTGCAAACAACAGTAATTTATACTAGCTAGTAGAGGAAAACAACCCTTGGCATCTCTATGTAAACAATGGCAATTTCAGATGGCAATAGATTTTCTTGGCTGGCTTATTTCAATCCTTTGTATATAAAGGATCATCAATACCAAAGTCAAATGCGCAAACAAGCTTGGATGGAAGTTGCTAGATATGAGAAATGGCTCTTAGTTGCGTCCGAGGATCCCATTCTTGTGATACAAGGAAGAACCTTGGAATGTTGGTTTCTCCTGAAACATGGATGTCTCTGGAGGCACGTAAGTATAACCACGTAGAACATTGTAAACCACAACCGGGCTCCTCACTTCATATTGCTTATATTGATCGGTCCATATGATCGCACCCGACATGATCTTTTGCTCTGCGATGATTCCGCCAGTGACTTTCACGGTGAATGATTTCTTCTCTCCAACAGTTGAGAATGAAAGAACTTGTGGTTTCACAGCAATGGAGAAATTGGAAGGAGAGTAGGCTCGGACAGAGTAGGTCGAGTTTGCGGACCCAACATTGGTGACAGTCCTTGTAAAAACACCATTAATTTGCGTGCCGTCTTCCACGGCCAGGGAGAATGAAGGGTAGTTAAGATCCCAAGCTTTTCCGATCACAGTGCTGGTACATATGCTGCTGCTGTCGCCGGTAATGAGTCTTACAGTTGTTGTGTTGTAACCTTGCCTGCAAAGGAAGTTAACATAATCGGTCTCATTGGCATCGTAGACGAGTCCAGGTTTAATTGCGTGTGCTGGGTTGATCTGGCGAGACCCATAAGCAAATTCAAGGTCTTCATGCCTGCTTGAGTCCATCACAGTTGCTGCAAAGGTAAGATGTGTATAACTTCCCATCATTTGTTTCTTAACAATATCGCAAAATATAAAAACAAAATGATTTGAGATTTTGCTTACCTGTGGTCATAAGGGCAGATTTGATGGCAGCAGGGGACCAGTCAGGATGGGCAGCCTTAACATAGGCAGCAGCACCGCTGGCATGAGGGCAAGACATGGACGTGCCAGATACTATGTTATACTTCACACTCGTGGGGTCTTCCCAGGCAACGGATGGTGGCGCAACTGGAGACCAAGCAGCGAGAATGTCCACTCCAGGAGCGGTAAGATCAGGCTGCAAATTATGCACTCAAGATTGAGTTGTTCTTTAGCAAAAAACAACTGGAAAAAAAAATCTTCAATCTAAACTTCTGAGTACCTTGAGAATGTCCGGAGTGATGGGGTTCGGTCCTCTAGAAGAGAATGATACAACATATGGTGCCATTACATCAGTCCATGTCTCTCCAAACAGAATAGTTGCTTCTGGATTCCTGAAAAGGTAATCTCACATAAGCGTCCCTGCTTATGTACTAGAATTTACGTAGATTGACCCTTTAAAAAAAAAATTGTTGTTAAGATATATACATATACATATATATATTTACTCTGCTGATCTGATGTAATCTAGAATATTTCGACCATCTTCTTGCTTATCACAGCAGCGGCCAATGGGAAACTGAAAGCAAAATCTTGATATCTGGGAGTAGCCATAATGGTGCCCACTCCACTAGCTTGAAGAACGCCAGTGCCGTCCGTGAGAATTTCACAATAAACAACCTTACCTGCCACCTTGTTTGAATTCATTAAACCACTGAGACAATATTTTGAAATATCTGGGCTGGAGCCTGCAGAATAGTTGGCCGCATCTTCTCCCCAAATCAATGGATACGCCTTCCCATGGAGATCGAAGCTGTTGATGGTAGGTCCCTTTGAAGGATAAAATATACAAATATCAGCATAGATTAATCTCAAGCAAAGCTACAGGCCACTCAATGAAAGCTAAAATACTTACGGCGTAAACTTGTCTATTGCCAAGAACAAGTCTAGTGACAAATTTTCTGTCAATGGTGCTTGCAGCAACAGTCAATGTCCAAGGGGCATAGTTGCAGACAGAATACGGAAATGGCCCGGAATTACCAGCAGAATTTGAGGTCAATATGCCATATTTCATGGCATGGAATGCACCGATAGCAATGGGTCTTCATCGTAAGACAGTGTAAAGAATGAACCAAAGGACACTGATATGATATCAACACCATCTGCTATGGCATCATCGAATGCTGCAAGAATATCAGCGGCCGCACAGCCAAAGGACCAGCAAACCTTGTACATGGCAAGTCTTGCACCAGGAACTCCACCTCTTGCAGTTCCATTGGCTAGACCATAGTAGCTTGCTCCAGGCACCCTGTCACCTGCTGCAGTTGAGGAAGTATGGGTCCCATGTCCCTCGGAGTCTCTAGGAGACATGAAATCTGTTTCATCGAACCAGTTCTCACTGTTATAGTAGCGTCCTCCAATGATTTTGCTGCGTTGCCAAATTCGTTTCATTAGTGACGACCACCTTGATCTTCATTATATTCGTGGACCATATATAATTTGTTTTTCCCAAAATTTTGATGATCATAGAACAGGTAAAACGAGTATTGGGTTTCAAGGGAAGAAAGAGAGCTCACCGGTTGCAGGTGAAGTTGGCCCCTTGACATACTCCTTTCCATTTGGATGGTGGGGCACCAAGTCCTTGGCTATTGAAGCTCTCGTGTTCAGGCCAGATTCCTGTAAACCAAGAACGCCATTGAAATCATCATGATTTGCGATAAAAGCTCACGCAGTACTTTTTACATATTCAATTTATTTATTACCTGTATCAAGAAGCCCAATAACAACATCTCCTTCAAGCTGGGCTCCAACATTGCTTTGGCTGAAACCAAGGAAGTCCCATGACCTTGTAGTGTGAAGCTGTAAGATGTGATTCGGAACCACTCTTAACTATTCCTTCCATCTCTGCATATTCCAATTTAATTTTGGTTTAATACGGGACCATGATGACCATGAAAAATTCTTCTAACTAATGTTATCAAATTATATGTTATTTTGATCACCTCACCTGAGAACTTTTTAACTTCTTCCTCAGTTAGTCTAGCTGCAAATGCGTTGAAGTTCCCATAACTATAGACTAACGATTCTTCGGCTGATGCAGAGCTGTGACTGAAAGCAATCTAAATGTTACAATGTTTTCCATGTTTCTTAATGTTTTGACACTAATAATCTTATGCTTAATTGGTTAAATATTTCAATAGCTACAAAAATTGCCGTTTATTTTTAGCAAAAAACCTTCCAAGAACGCTGCTCAGCATGGAATTATGCGTTGCTTTAGCAGAAAAATCTCCCTTTGGCCTGTCTCCCATATACAAAATGTGGATCTATTATACAAGAAAGGACAGACTACGCTTTAGTCTCAAAAAAAAAAAAAAAAAAGGGTTCAATATTCAAAACAAAAATGGCTAACGACTTTTACTTTTCGTTCATTGGCATTGGCATTGGCTGCATTGGAATTCAACAGGAATGCTGCAAATAATAGCGAGTAAAGGAGCGAATGCAGCCCTGTCTTCGCCATTGATACTAAAATTTTCAGTGACAACCACAGCCACTAAACTTGTAAATGTATCTATAGGGGGACTAATTTTGATTTAACCGTTTTGTCCGAATTCTTTGTTAGCTCAACTGGCAGCAGGCCATAATTTGTTTCTTGCGATTTTATGAATATTATCGCCTAATTACATTATTAATAACAAAATTGCATCCACTGCAATGCACATAAACTGATCTTGTATCGAGTCAAACTTTAAAGGCTATTTTTTTTCTTTTATTGTCTCTCGACCCGACAGCTCTGCTTCATAGTTGACTACAGAATTTAGATTAGTTTGAGGTTTGTAAAACCAAGGGCTGCCGACTGTCATAGAGGTACAAAAACGTTCATCCAATTATAGTGGGCGTGACCACTTAGTTTGACAAAGATTAATCACCGTCCTTGTTCCTATTTAAGTATGTCCGAATATGTCCTTTGTGGACTCCGAGGATTTTGAAGCAAATAACAGCTGGGTTTTAGCTGGGATGTTGCAAGAGAATAAGAGATGAAACATCTGTAAAATAGTAAAATACTTTGCCAATTAAAGGATGGACAGATACAAATTAGAAGAAGAAATTTTTTTTTTTTTTTGTTTTTTGCAATTTGTAAATCAAATTAAATCAAAGGCTCTCAGTTAAATTTTTAATTTGATTGAAATGATTGCAATATTACAGTTAACAAATATATAAATCTTTGGTTAAATACTCACATATCTTGTTTTAATTCCTTTTCATGGTTTTTTTACATTATTCAATCTATTTACAAGTTAATCAAGTTCATAAATTTGAAACTTTTAAGGGAAAAAATACAACATAGTGATCGTCAGAAACCTTTTCCCCGTAAATTTTTGTCTCCTGTGGTATTATGATATTTAATTTTTTTTATTAAAATACTGTTTTTTTTCGGGGGAATTATATTTAAAAATGTAATATCAAAATAAAATAGTGGCTCAACAGTTCGACCGAGCCAGACAGCCCAGCCATTTGGGGTCCATTGTCATGTAAGGGTCCTGCACATAAATGTTAAATGTGAGCCCACCACGATATTAGGTCCTAGATTTGCACTGACAATAGCATTTTTTTGTTGCTTGGAATTTGTTAGTAATTTATCCTTAGTATAGATAAATTAGTGATATAAATTGTTTATCATATATTATTTATATAAATAAATGAATTTTAAGGAAAACTGGGGGTTTTTTACCCTAAAAGCAGCTAAGTGAAAACAGGGTGGCCCTGCCCCAGCCGAAAAACAGCTAACGGAACCAAATGCCAACGCCAACCCCACTTAAAGCTTAGGAGACAGTGAGTCAGACGGTGAAGTGAAATTTGGAAACCAAAAAGTATCTAGAGAAGAAAGAACTACGGCGGCCCCATGCTTGCTTCCATGCGCTAACGTGCACCCTAATCTCATAGGACAATAGCTAACACCTAGACTCCACCCAACCAAACCCTTTTGTATCCCCCACTCCCCTTTTCAGTGCGTGACACGAGGAAAAGAGGAGGGGCAGTGCGGGTGGGGTTCTGATAAGGCGCGTTGAGGGATATGCGTGGTTTTCGAAAATGGATCTCCTGGATATGACCAGTGCCAGACCAACTCCACCTGCCACTCCCGAGGGAATTGGCCCCCGACCCTACTAACACGTGTAAAGCTTGAGTCACTTGTGTATCCCATCAACAACTTAGCAAGCACAAATTCGTTTTGACTAAAATACTAGCGGTATTACGAACAAAAGAATCCACAATTCCTGAGTTCTCATGCACGGAATCAAATTCAAACTCATCGTGTGATAAATCTTTGTTCAAAAAGTAGATACAATGTTCAACGTATATGTGCAAAGTAGGTAATATTTGCTTAAAAAACTTTGAAAATGTCTGATAAATATTTGGACCAAAATTCAGGCTTGAATTTTGATGGATTATAACTTTTTTTTTATGGATGAAATTTCGTTTGAGCATTTTTCGTGCATGTTTGACATATAGCAGAAAAAATCTGCCGTTTGCTTTTCTCAATGTACTGTTAACAAGTCCTTTAAAGAAACTTGGAAAAATTAATAGAATCAAACATTTAAAATTGTCAACAAGATTACAATATTTGTCATATCATTTAATGTATCCTATTCTTTTCAGACATTTTTTTCTTGTTGGGGTGCTGGATTAGGACACGATCCCAAGATCAACTTTCCAGTAAAACACAGAAGCCTGAAGAAATGAAGTTCATGAATAACTATATACTTCTCATTAAGCAACTGCCAGGATGTACAATTTCTTACAAAAAAACGATATCACTTTGAGAAACACAGATTACAGATGAACACAACTTCTAAAACTATTTTCTTTAGTTTCTTCTTAATTATTGTTTCATTGGATTATAATGTTTTAGAATCCGAACAATAAGTTCTCTAAATTTTACTGCTTACAAGCAGTTTGCATCTGCTTTTGATGATTCCCTGACCGCCCCGTTAATTGCAACTCTTGTTTATCATAAATCTCCAAGGAAAAATCGCCAAGCATTTGAGTACTCCTACCCCTAGTCCTACCGCTACAATTGTCACCAGATCGCACGCTTGGCGCCATGGTTGACTTCGTTGCCACCGTTACCCCCACCGGTGTACTGCTTGTATTCACAGCCATAGTTGACAAACCATTGCAAACAAGTGCTTGAACTTGATTTGTTGCCGCAACGAAGGAAGATATGGACCTTGCGGCCACGCTAAGAACCGGTGTTAAAGATGGTGATAAAGCCCATATGCGTGGCGATGGCTGCTGATTAGTAAGCCTATTACCAACAGCAGTAGCCGTGGGCTGCGGGATCACCCAAATCGCATTGGCTGGTACTATCATTCCGGTATTTCTAACCGCCCACACTGGCGCTAGCCCTTGCGGAGTAACCGGAGCCAGCCCTGAAGCTTGCGTGACTAACTGTTGCTGTTGTTGACAAACTGCGAATGGATTTCCGTCCACATTTATAGCGCAAGGCTCGCTGTTCACCGGGCGTTTTCTTTTCTTTGCGGCACTATCATCTATTTGGTTATTATTTTTACTATTATTATTGCTGTTATTGGAAGCGTTTGCACCTGATGTTGTAGGAATCTTGAGGGTCTCACCGACTGATACAGCGATGGCAGGAACGGTGCCGGTACCGGTAGCTTCAACGATAGCTTGTTCAGCATGTTGGAGGAGCCACCTGACGGTTTCCCCATCTGATTTATGGCCGAGTTCACGAGTTAGCTGGAAGATCCTGGCGGCACAAATGGCGGGTATTCGGATTCTTCGACCGCGGCCTTCGACTTTCGTGTGACGATCCTTGGTGGGGAAGCGTTTAGTGGTGGCTACAGGCATAGGCAGTGGCATCTGCTGACTCTGCATCGCAACTGGGACCACGCCAATAGGCGGCGAAAGATGGATCTTACTGTCCGGTTCCGATTCTATTGACTCTTCTTTTAATTGCATCACCTGAAAGGCAGAGTTTTCACAATTTTTACCGTTCCTGGTGCTGACGTCAGCAGTGGCCGTGGTGGTCTTCGGTTTTCCAGCACCGGTGCTAAGATCAGACGTCCCTCCGTCGTTGTCAGGATCCATTTCCTAGAACTGGGCTGGCGTTACTTCTTTTACCAGGGAATCAAGGGAAAATTTTGTTGGTTTTTTTATTCCCGCTACTCAGAAACGGAGACCCCTTTGTTTTAATGTCTCGTCTGGATTTCAGGGTACGAGAAACTAAACGGTGGTGATTGAAATCATGGGGGCTGAGTGACATGTAAAAGTGACACGTGCAGTTGGTGACAATGGTGATCACATCAGCTGTCCCCATCAGGTGGACAACTGGAAAGGTCAGAGCGATCTCTACTATCTACCAATAGAATGGCTGAGTGGTGTCAGCAAGTTCTGAAAAGAGCCTTTGCGTTTGTGGATTAATAAATTGATTTCATTGGTTGACACCACCACCTATCTAAGGTGGTCCATGAACTACTAGAATTTGAGATAAAATTTCCAGCCTAACCATCCTCACACCGGAAAAAAAAAAAAAAAATCTAACCAAAGGCACTTTTTATCATTCAACACATCTGCTTGGGGGTAAAATTGTGCAAGGACACTGCCAAATTCTGAGATTGTGGAACCAAAAAAAAGAGAGAAAAAGACCTAGTCGAAGTTGGATATTTGGTTTTGCTTTGGCCTTTTGGGGTTTGAATCAAATTGATGAATTTTTAAGCGGTGGCAAAAAAGAAAAGTGGCAATGATAGCGGGGAGTAAGGTTGGGAAGGGATGGGTTTTTCTGGCCCTTGGTGTCTGAGTTTTTCCCATATGGCTGGACGGCTGCGTGGGATAGGACATAGGAGACTTGGTTAGGATGGACCAATCACTGGGATACAACCCAAGCACCCATCACCATGTATTGTGTGCTTTGATTTATTGAGAAAATCTTATCGCTTTATATAATTATTTTTAAAAAGTAATATTTAATAAATTTAAAATTAAAATTTATTTTTTTATTTTTTATTTTCAAATTATAATTTTTTTTGTTGAAAAAAAAAAACACCTTTGCTCAAGAATGTCATTTGTCAGCTTTCACAAACTCTTTAGTTAAAGGACTTTGACTTTTTTATTTCATTTTGCATTAAGCAAGGGTTTAGTAATTCATTTACATGCTACCTAGGCTTCTGGCAGTTATCCGAATTTCCAAATTCATCTGAAAGTTTGACATATGAGTTGATCTTCTTTGTAAGTGGTTAATGGTTATAAATAGGCTCAAAGCTTTGGAATTTTCGTAATCATAAAGTTATCAAGATAGCCTTAGAATTGCATTTGATGATGCACCAACAACCTTCAAATGAAATCAACAACATGGATGGTCGGATGCTGCAGCAATGGACTTTGCAGAAATAAAAATATATTATATTATCATCAAGAAATTTGCCAACTACCTGTTTTAAATACAAGTAAACTGGCTCTAGAAATAATTTATTACAAAGAAGGGGGGGAAAAAGAGAAAATAAGCTGAAATTATTGCTGAATCAACTATTTTGCTTTAACACACACATGGAATCCAGTTCTTGGTACTGACAACGCATATAATATAAGCCTCTTCCTTGCATGAGGACGATAAATCTGTTCTTCAATGACCGTTGGCAATAGAACCATTCTCACAGGCAGTAAATTTGCCATCCTTCTTTGCATAGAATCTCCGGTACATGGAATCAACTTCGGTGAGGTAGTATGTTCCAGGAGACAAAAGGCTACAGTCTTTGCTCGTCATGAAGTCCTTGGCTCCATACCTATGCTCCATGAGCTTCAATGTCTCAACGAACTTCTCAGGGGGAAACTGCAGAAAACGCCACTATTACAAACTTTTTCATTGACATTTAATAAAAGAATAAAGAAAATTATCCTTTCAGTTGAGTTTACGGCACTCAACAAAAAGGAAAAGAAATTCCTTGATGCGCTCAAGTTGTATTACACATAGGTTGGGTGTGTATAAACCGATCATGGTAATCACATCACAAAACGAATAACTTGGAGGCATTGAAGGCGGTAGAATGACAGTTGAGTTTTGCATTGTTGTATGTCCCTGGTTCTGTAGATATCTAAAAGTATATGACATTGGGCAAACTGTACTTTTATCCATGCTAAAATGAAAGTGCAAGAATTACCTCATGCCTTGACTTCAATTTCCCAGCGACATTCATCACTGTTGCAATGTTCGATAGGCTAAATGGATGTTGACCTTCGTGGAGTCGCAATGAAAACATTGTGGCAGTCAGACCACTTCCATAAGAGAATAATATCACCCGCTTTCCTGCCTGCATGTTATTAAATATATAATGTGCAAATGGAAATAGAGCAGAGACAGTGGATTTTCATACTCGGAAAAAAAAAATATAGAACAATTACCAATTCGCCTTTTTTGTTGTGAATAAGGGATGCAAAGGCAGCATAAAGAGATGCAGTATACATGTTGCCAACTTGTTTTGGTATCAAGGTGGACGGCTGCACCTTGGCATCATAAAAGGGCTTCGCAACTAGTTGGGATGCCTGCAAACGCATGATAATGAATGATATCAGCAAGATGTATGGAAAAAAAAAATTCAACAGCTATTAAAAATTCTACAATATTCAACCAAAGCCCATATAACCTAGATTTTGTCAATTTGATGGTTCAAAGATTGGTAAGAAACTACGAATTATTGAGAAAGTTCAAAATAGACCTTCTCAAGATCCCTGCTTTGGTAGCTTTCATCATCCGTCAAAGTTGAAAACGGACCCAGCTTTTCTTTAGTAATGTCATCAACAGAACTAAAAAATTACGTAAACCAGGTAAATAACCAAACAGAGATGATACAGCAATAGAATCTCTAAGGACATCAAAGAAAAAGAAAAACCTGGCATTCCTCAAGAAGTCATTGAACAACAAACGAGCAAAGCTTTTTTGCACAAGCTGCAGCAGTTCAAATGGAAAATTATCAGAGAAATTCCAATATCTCCATGATTAAATGAAAGAAGTTTTATTGGTTTATCAATAACTGCTAAAATTAGTTACCTTGTTATACGGAGAATGGAATACAAAGTAGTCAGCGTCCGAAAGGGAAAACTGTTTACCCTCTAGTTTCTCATACCTGCAGCAACATAGAGGCATTGGCCGATTTTAACTAATCTAAATTTCAAATATATTAAGAAAATACAAAATTTGACGAGGAAAACAGAAAAAAGGGAAAATGCTCCGAGTACTTCTGCAATAACTTACTTGTGACAGAAATATTTATAGCAAGTATCAAGAGCCATGAGATAGCACGTTTGAGAAAGTTTCCCGTCAACAACCTACACATGCATGTCAATATATAGAACCATTACCAAAAGTGAACAAGAATAGCATTTTAGGTGATTAATTTGCTAATTAAATGATTGCTATAAACAGTCATTTATGAAACTTATCCTTGAAACTTCATCATACTTCCTAATATCTAAACAATTATTTCCCATAAAAGTATCAAAACTTTAGAGGCAATTGGGTTGCTTTACCGGATATTCACTAGCAAGGTTAGGCTTGTAGAAGTCATAGGCATGGGACATATGACTTCCCCTAAATTTGCTTTCAAAAGCAATAGGAGCATCAGGCCCAATGAGCATAGCAACTGCAGCAGCTCCTCCAGTAGGCCGGGCAGGTCCTTCCGCGTAGACCTGAAAAACAAAAGCCCCATAAGAAACCAATAAAACTATCGTTCATATAACCTCTAAATATGTATTCATGGTTTGTTTTTAGTTACATGTACACATATGGCTCGAAATCAAAATATCTTACTAGTATAAATGTATAAACTCAAGAATGAAATAATCTATGTTTTGCTCCCTGAAATATGCAATGCTCGTATGAACAAAGAAGTATGCAATTACAGCCCCTTTTGTCCAAAAAGTAAAACCATGCACAAATTTGTATTTCAGAAAATTTTACTTCTTTCAAGACTGGACATATCATTATTATAAAGTAGGAGTATTGGAAATGAGCATACCGCACTGTCAGTACAAATGACAAGACCATATCGTCCATCCCAAGAACTACTTTCCACCCAATTGACACAGTTGAATAGAGCTGCAGTCCCTCCATAGCACGCATTTGTTGAGTCAACCCCTTCAATGTCTGTGTTTCCACATTTCTGTTTGTTTAACATGAGAAAAGAACGTTGTGAGAAGAAACAGGGCGTTTAATCATAAATTGCACTAAAGTTGTCCTAAGAAATAGACAGAACCTTACTGAACTGCAATTAAACAAATCAGAATTTTCAAGTTATTCAATCTGAAATATAGAATTTTCACTGATGTAGCCTCTAGCTCTATCTTCTAAGACACGATATCTATGAGTAATATGGCTGCAATAAAACAGGATTGGACCAGGGCTTCCTCTCCCCCGCCACCACAACTATCTGATAGGGTTAGGCTGTTGAGAAAATGATCCCAAATAAATGCTAGCAGCGATTGTTTTCAACTGCTATTTTCATCAAGGGTTGACTATCCTATATAAGAAATCGTGATGATTGGTAAGAGTACCTCAAAGATTTGCATCAAGAAGGTCTTAATGGACTTGCTCTTATCTATCACAGTCTCACTGCCAACTTCCAAACGGCCAATTTGTTTAGGGTCAATCTTATACTTGTCGAGGAGCGAAGAAACAGCTGTCAAACTGCAAATCAAAGGAACCACATTAGTTAAATCGAAATAAGTGTTCATTTCAGCCATACAATGCAGTTCGTTGTCATTGTATATACATATTGTAAAACAGTATTAAGTGATGCTAACAGCACATGAGAAGAGTAGATATGACAAGTAGAATTTCATAACCTCATTGAGATAACATCTTCCACATCCGTACAGAAGGCCATGCAATCTTGTCCAAGTCCAATGGTGTATTTCCCTTTGCTTGCGCCATCATGAGCCTCCAATGCTTCCTGGTTTTTTAGAAGAAAGAAAGAGAATATGTTTAAGAAAAGTGATGCTGATGTAAACGGCTGGATTCATAAAATTAATCCTCATATTAAATTAATTTTATTATAGTCCAACACGAAACTGATACGGGAACATGATCAGTAATTTTCCTTTCAAAGGAACAATAACAAAGAGATTGTTTATGATAATCCCGGAAAAAAAAAGTTCCCAACAAGAAAGAAAGAAAAATATTATTATTATTATTCCCAAAAATATCTTAAAAATAAATAACATATCAAACAAAAGCCATCTTTCTACCACCAAATCCTGCAAACATAAATTTTGCCAGATAAAAGAGAAAGAAAACAAAAGAGAGTCGAGATAAATCCATAAAAAAATCCTAATTAACAACACTTTCGTGATCCAGGTGACATAAAGCTAGTAAATATTCACATCAAATAGTGAGGTAAAAGACATGACATTTTAACTGTAGTTGGATTTCACCAAATTAACGAGATTTAGATGACCCCATCAACTCATAGAGTTTCAGGAGAGAAAAACCCAGAAATATTACAAAAAAGAAAAAAAAAACAAAAAATTTTGCTCCAGCTCAAGAAAAATACACAAACTTTTTGAGAAGCTCAGTTTATTCTCCAAAAATAACCAAAGAATCTACCTTTTACCCATTTTCTCACTAGTCTCAACTACCCAACCAAAACCCAGAACGTAGAAAATCAAAAAGAAAAAATAAGACGAGAAAATGTCACCTGTTGAACACACGTAGGAGGGAAGTAGATTTCCATAGCAAGGATTCCCACATTCTTTGCCATTTCTAACTCCAACAAGCAAACGAAGATCAGCTACAACAACAACAAAAAGAAGTCTTTTTTTTTCTTTTTATTGAAAAAAATGTTCCTTTCTTTTTGTTATTCTTCTTCGTTCTCTCTTTTCTGAAGAGTATTTGATCCCTGAAAATCGCAGAGAGAACCGTTGGTGAGATTAACATGTGGGTGTTTTCCAGTATTTATAGGCAAATGCAGACTTCATGAGTTCGTGTCCCACTCCCTTCCCTTTGCTTAGTAAGCAACAATGGGGTTTCGCTTTTTACCCTCTCTTTTTTCACTTATTGACAGCGGTTGCGATCACTGTAATGTCAGGTTGGAAAATGGCATATATCAGTTTTTCCCCTTTTTCTTTTGGAAAATGGCATATGCCAGCATCTCATTGTCCTTATGCGTCCCCCCTACGCCTTTTTTTTCCTCCTTTAAATTTCTTTCTTAAAGAAAAAAAAGTTTTAACAGAGGGATAAATGCAGAAAAGGAAAGAGATTCTAAACTTTAAAGTTTAAATTATTCATAATTGATTTTTATTTTATTTTTTTAAAATAAAAATATTAATAAATTTAATTAAATCAAATTTAAATCTAATATTAATATTAATTATATTAAATTTAGTTTGATTTAAAATATAAATATTTATTTATAAAAATAAATAATTTAAATTCATTTAATCTTATTTATATTATGTATTCTTTTAATTTCTTTAAATATTTTTAATTTTATTTTATTAAATTTTAAAATATACATAATTTAACAAATTTTTAATATTTATATATAAATACTGTATATTTATTTTATTATATAATATATATTATATAATTATAAAATAAATTAAATCAAAATCAAATTTTAAATATTAAAATCAAAACTCAAGCCCTTTTGAATAAGGCTCATGAGTACGTCTACTTCAAAGCTCACAGTCCAGATTGACTTTTTCTTTATTGCATTTGATAAAAAAAGGGAAAGTAGAGAGAGAAATTTAAGTTGTAAATGAAATTATTAATTTAAGTAATGTAATTAGTACAGCATTTGAAATCATTAATTTTGGAGGAAAGAGAAGGATGCAAACTCACTCATCTTTAATTTCTCTTCATATTTCGCTCCTACCGAAGAAAGAAAATGAATAAATATGATTTATTTCTTACTTCTTATCTTGCAATTTTACAATTTTTTTTCGATAATAAACTAAATTCCAGTATCAATTACGTAGAATTGTTATTCGATTTAAATAAATAAATATGATTTAAGAAGGGCTATTCACATAACCTTTAGATGGTATTCTATTATAAGTTATTGTT
>JAQSVH010000004.1:15401627-15422136 GCA_029448705.1 Adansonia digitata
GATTTAAATAAATAAATATGATTTAAGAAGGGCTATTCACATAACCTTTAGATGGTATTCTATTATAAGTTATTGTTGAGAAAAAGTTCAAATTCAAATGTCTTGACTTATTTGTCAAAAAGATACTAACATTTTTAATTTTATTGTTTGAATAAATGTTTTTTTTTAAATTGAATATTAAAATTTGATGAAATTAAAATAATAATATTTAAAAAATAGGTATCATTTTTTTAATTGATGTATGTAAATATCTATTAACCTGAACATTTAATTAAGATATGATTATATATTCGAGATGTTTGCAAAGACAGTTGATATTATTTCGATTTTTAATTCAATTGAAATTGTAAAGAAAAGTATACGAATATGGAATTAAATTAAACAAAAAAATCCACACAAATTGTTATTTATTTATAGATAGACAATAATAAATAAATAAAAACCAAATAGCGAAACTGGTTGAATTAGCAAACCAAATCAATTAGAGAAAAAATGTTTTTTTTATGGGCATTCAAAATTGACAGCATTACTAATTATTTAAGAAATAAATAAATAAATAACTAAAAGAAGCAAAGTAGAGTATGGATCCCAAACAAACTGAGTTGTTGAGTGCATGACGCTTAGGAGAGTTGCCGAATTTAGAATTTTGATGAATGGATTTTTACCCTTTTTTTTTTTTCAAACGTTATTTAAAATTATTATTATATAATAATATTAAACATTAAAAATAATAAATAAAAATTATCAAGGGCAGTTGGGAATTTGGGTCAAGCATGACAGCATGTGATTATGCCAAACACTGCACGTGGACTGCTCGTTTGTTTGTCGTGATAACATTTCACGCTTTTCGTGATAAACAGAGTGGATGTCAAATGCTTTTGTTTGTTTTATTGTTTTGAGTATCAACAATTAAATTGATAATTACATGCATTCTTGTATTTTCGGTCAAAAAAATTAAAATATTGATAGCGTTCAACACTAATACTAATACTTTTTAATTAACATTTCATCTTGAATTTTCTCATCTAATGGCGTCATTATATTGCTTAATTAATTGCGAGGCTAATTTTGAATCTTATTTTATTTTTAATCGAAATCTAATTTTGGATTTTTTTTTTATAGATGAGATTTGTATCTTATAATCAGATTTGTTTATGGTATACTTTAGGAGGGAAAATAAAAATATTACACTTAAAAATAAAATTGATTAAAAACATTAGATTCATTTTGAAATAGAACAGGGTTTGTCCGTTGTATTATAATATTGAAGGGATAGATTTTTTTAAAAGAAATTAATCTTCTTGTATGAAAACTTCAGCATATCTACATAAACTTAGATAGTATTTGAATTATACAAATCAAGTCTAAATATAAAATTCATTAATATCTTATTTGAATTCAACCAAAACCCGACTCATATCCCTATTTACATAGGGTTGAAGTAACTAGCTAGGTAACTAATGAAATTCAGCATCTAACTCGGATGCAATATTTTCTAATATTAAATTCTCCTTGGCTTTGCATAAGATGCTAAAATTACAAAGAGTTTGGGGCTCCTTAGATGTCTGCCATAGATACAAAAAATATAAAGAAATTTAATGCTATTAGACAAAAAACGAAGTCTGATTAGCATCCAAAATCCTTGCTGTTTTGGATTTTGGCTTTGATTATTTAATTTGCTAAATGGGGGAAAAAAGTTCCACAACGCTATATATTTTTCTGACTATATAAGCATACCAATGTTGATCATTGGATAATATATCTTACTTACATTGAAGCAATATTATTTTTTTTTCCAAATTGACGGGGGAAATTAAAACTTTATACTTTAATATATGAAAAATGTTAATCAATATGTAATGATATCAATTAAAATAATATATATATATAATATAATTAATGTCAATAAAAATAATATATTAAATCTAACATAATTTTTAATCAATCTTTATATATAAACGTTTAATTTATTAAAAAAATTGACTCGGTGAAAACTTTTAAGTTTTAAAAAACTAGTAATGTCAAATGATGATCAATTTTGAAAGTGCCGATGATGAATAACTTTGACTCAAAAACAAGGCGGCTTACTTGGTTGGTAAAATACGCAGTCCCAAAGTCCAAACTTGGATATTTTCAGTCCAGCGAGTTGTGGACAAAATCGAGTATATGACGATCCAAATGAGCATTTTTTTTTAAATTTTGGGTATTTATGACTTTATTCTTGTTTTTCTTACTTTCCTCTTGAATTTTTCTCATTCTTTGTTCAATTATTGATAATACTAATGTAATCTAATAGTAAAATTTTGACTATTAATTTAATTTATTTAAAAGTCAGATGGGTGATTATTGTTTTAAGCATATTATTCTTCAATTAGCATGACTCTCGTTATTATTTACGTAAAATGATAATGGGAAGAGATTACTGTTGGTGAACTTTTTCTTTTTTTTTGGCTTTGTATGACGTATTATACAACTGATAATGCACTTGAAAGAAAGAATTTTAATAATGGAAATGTAAGTGATTTTGACTTGAGATTAGTTTGAATTTGTGATATATCTATATAATGATGCAAAGGCAAATGAATGAAACTTGAGACAATGGTTTACCCATTTTTTTTAATTTCTTTTTTCTTTTTCTTTTTCCAGAATTAATGCAGATTTTCTTTAAGTAAATGAAAGATACTGTAGCTTCACGTTCAAGGCAAAGAAGAGTTTGCAAGTTTTGATGATGACGTGATTTTCTTTTTTCTTCCCTCGTTTGCATCGAGTTCGATTAAAATACTACTAATTTCTAATAACGTTAATCTTTGCAAATAAATCAAATATATTAACCGTATATATGCCTAACTTAATTAGTTAATATCTTTTCCCGTAGTATCATCCTGTTTAATTAATTACTAGTCGTATATATATTATAATAAATTACATATTTTAAAAGTAAAAGTGTTTGTGGCAGCCGAGCCAAAACTCGAAAAATTTACATAAATATTTGAAATAATATTAAAAATTTTAAAAATATTTTTATATTAACATTGTAATTAATGAAAATAAAATATTTTTTTTTATTATCCAAATAACAATTCAAATAGAATAAACGAAAACACTTACCTAACTCGATCAAATACGACCACCCATGAACAATGAACAAGTCAGGTGTGGACCAAAAATTATTCCAATCCACACAATTCTTACATTTAGTAGCAGACAAAAGAAAAGGAATATTCAAAATCAAAAGTTCTTTTTCTTTCTTTTATTTATTTTTTTTTTAAAAGGAAAGAAACCTCAACGAATCTCATCTTTAATCACGTGATCATATTGTTGTAATATTAGTTAGTCAGTTTTCCAGCCAACGATTTCCCTGCCGATGCCATGCCTTCAACGATAGATGACAATGAGAAAATAGGTATTATTCCATAAAACAAGATGATATGACCATTATATCTAATTCAAAACACATGGATCCAATAAATTACTTTGTAAACATTAAGAACAAATATTTTACTCTAAGGTTTTGGTTTAATGGTAAGAAATTTGTGAAACCTTGTTTCAGGCTTAAGTTTATCGAATGTTAATTCCATCAATGAGATACAAAATTTATTCATGGTGTGCATGGATTTACTGAATTGAATAATCTCAAAGTTTAGTAAGTCATAGTCAAACATGAAATTTGGACTATGACGGATAATGGTTGATTTCATTATCCAATTTTTCAGGCGCTCAAAAGCATGGACCAACCAATCTTGAATTCTTGCAAAACAATAATTAATCTATAATTAATTATCACGTTTACAAAAACATGACGGATACTTTTATCTCGTATTTTTTCAAGACTTTTATCTCTAATGACGTGTTGTCCTTTGTCATTAGGGTTTTAGCAACGGCTAACTTCGACAATTATATAATTAGACAAAACTAATTTGATCAAATACGCTGAATATTCATAGATTATGAAACATTATTTCCTTTTTTTTTTTTTAAAAAAAAATATTGTTTGGTGGCACTGGTAGGTGGTAAAGAAAGTGAGCGTGACTTTAAAAGCAATGCCTTGACTAATAATGTTTGATTTATTATTATTATTATTTTGGATTAGTATTTGATTTATTATTACCTGCCATGTTTGAACATCAATGACTGTTTTGACACTTCTTATATATGTTATGAACTTGTAACCTTTTCTCAAAGTAGTTTTCAAGACTACACTACTTGAATAAAAAGAACAAACACAATTTGGATAATTCTAGTGAAAAAAAAAATCAACTAATTCATGCATTTTGGCATCATTATTAATTTTCTAGATACTACTTTTAAAAAATGGTTGCACAAACACAAGTTAAACTTCCGGTTCAATGTTTGCATTTAGTTTAATGATTGAAGTTGTATATTTTTCATGAACAAAAAAAAGAGTTTAAAGCTGTGTTTACTCCAATTAATTTATGTAATCACTTTTAAAAAATAATATTTAATGAATTTATATATGAATTCTAACATTTGCATACATTTCTTCTATTTCACATATATTACGATCTTTTTTATCAAATAAATAGTTTAAATACTTTTTATCAAAAAATAATGGTACTGCAATGAAAATTACCTATACATTTAAAATCTAGTCTAGAGATAACAGTGTCTACAATTTCATTTTCAGGTGGAAAGAATGGCTTGATTTGAAGTTTTTTTTTTTCCTTTGTCGAAGTTCAGACAAGAATTGAAAAGAGCCCATGAATCAGGGTAGTTGATCAGAACTGGGCTTCCAATGCTGGTCTCTCACAGGCTCATGATTGCAAGTTTAGCCCTAAACCTTAAAATGCCTAACCTGTTCTTGGTCCCGTGCTTTAGGTAGGTAGCTTCCGAAATTGAAATCTATACGTCTCTAGCCCACTTGATGCTCTTCTTGGACCATCTCCTGCAAGTCAGTTCGGGTAAAGCTCCCCAGTTATTACTTGTTTTGCTTGGATGTTATTAATACTTAATAAAATTGGATCTGGTTTGTTTTAACGGTGAACTTCAAAATATAGTAAACTCGATTGTATTTAACGTAATTATATGAATATGATATATGTAAAATTAAAAAAATATAATATAATATAATACAAATATATTTTTAAAATTTATTTAATATAAATTATAAATATATTAAAATATATAAATATAAAAAATTTTAAATATGATTATAATATAATAAAATATATAAATATAATATGAATATATGAATTTAGAAATGAAACCTAACCTTACCTGCTAAAAACTAAGCGCACAACATTCGGGAATAAGATATTTTTAAGTTTTAGAGTAATTTAAGACTTAAGTCATTAATTTAATTGGGAAATATCCGAGTCAACTGCATTGACACGGATTGGGTTTGTTTATGTCAATTTTGTCGGATTCACCAACTGATTTAAAGGGTGAGAAATGGGTGTACAACAGTCTGTAAATCTCTAGGGTAAAGTTGTGAACGTTGTCATTGATAGTGTTGTACTAGACAATAATTGATCTTGTATTCTGAAAGAACGAAAGAATTTAAGTTTGGGACTAAATTTCAATTGTTTTTTGATTAAGAGCTTTGTATCTCCATTTCTCTTTCTCCAAAAAATCAGCATCCAGGAACCGGGAAACAAATGCCCAAAGCCTATATACGTCTTCAAAATTTGTCAGGAATCCAAGTGCAGCTGTGACTACAGATATTCCAGGATCAAATTTATCTCTCTTCTTGCTTGAGACCGTTCCTTCAGCTTCACTTGTTCTTGTCTCCAATACCTTCTCCTTTTCTTCTTCATGCTTATCTGAGAACCAAATGTGTTGCAAAAACCCAATGCTTAAAGAAATGTTGTTTCTATCAGCCAGCTTTTGTACTAGTGCAGGATCAATCTTCTCGCCCTTCCAATCGAATACATTAAATGCCACCGCGGGGCCTCTGTCAAACATTATTTTGGGACCATAGATTCTGACAGCAGGCTTTCCATTTCCTGAACGTGGATGTTCCAGGCTCATCAATGCGTTCACCAACCAGTTGATCAGGCTCCTTGTCCTGCTGCTGATTAGTAACAGGCCTAATGAATCTGCATGATCCAAGCTTCTACATTCAATTTCCGGGCTTTTACCTTGAGGGGCATTGGTCATCTCTGAGGTGGATTCAAAGGATGCATCGTCTATTACTTCTTCAATTTCAGAAAATTGTACAGTCTTTTGTTTTGCTTTGGTTCCTTCAGTTTTCTGTAATTCACGATTAGTTTCAGGAAATTCATCCACCTTCTGTTTGCTTTCAATGCTAGAAATAGCTGATTTTTCAGGGATTCGAGTTCGTCCTGATGCTGGGACAAGATTCACTATTCCCACACTTGTAGCAGTGCCAGAATCCTTCAAAACCGAAGCATTGGATTTCCTGATAAACAAGCAGCAGAAACCTGATGGGTTTTCTCCAAAAACCTTGAAAAATGAGCAAACTAGGAAGTCAGGATCAAAGAGAGAAAGCCCCAAGGTCTCCATTTCCTTGGCTCCCAATGCGGATGCATCGAGCAACACATGCCACCCATTCGCCTGAGCCAGATTCATCCACATATATGAATATCTGGATCCTGTGACCCGCGATTGAAGTGGGATAACAAAAAGTCCTCTTTTCTTGTGCTTGCTTTTATTCACTATCTTCTTCTTCAATTTCTCTGATTGAATCTGTAGATTAGGCCACGAGAAATAAGCGGACATAACATTTGCTCCTCTCTTCTTTGAGCTTTCGATCATCATTTCCACAGCCTCACTTTGATAGTCATAAACCGTGAGAAGATTTTGACTAGACTGAAATGGATAAGACTCTGCCAGGAGCTTGAATGCAGAGGACTGATTGGCAGTAAGAACCATGGTGTAATCAGCTTCTGAGATATTCATGAAAGCCATGACCCTTCTCCTGATACTGGACTCAAATTCCGTCCCTTCACCGCCATATAGAAGCTGAGAATTCAGGTTCGCTGGCTTGCAGGAAATATCAAAAAATGGAGGTCCTAAAGTGAGCGAATGTACTGCCGGAGGAGGATAAGATGAGGAAGACGCTACAGGAAATCCTGGGCATTGACTTTGAAGCTGAGAATAAGAGAAAAGGCCATGGCCAATGTAGTCAAGGCAAACATGCTTGGAGATGGAAAGATGATAGTATTCTTTGGCTCGGATTTTGTCAGCCTGATCCGTTTGGGAATATTGAGGGTACACTTTGTTGAAACAAGAAAAAGATTCCTCAAACGAAGGAAGAGATTCATGATTGGTGAATTGGAAATTTGGGTAGAGAGAAGAAGCTGTGCTAATCTCAAATTCATACCTTGATGCAGCAGCACTCTTGCTTTGAATCTGTGAAGTTGCAGACTGACACTCTTGAAGGCCTGGAAAAGGATTCGGACAGCAACCAGAAGAACAACAGGCTTTTGAGGCCTCTCTTATCCAAGGTGATTGCATTTCTTTTTCCTACAAATTCATGTTATTCCTTCCAAAATTTCTCTTATCCCAAGCTCCACCTGTTATTTCATACAACATAAATGCAAAAAGTCAGCGTTTGGACAAGTTTGTCCAATGGAAATCCCATCAGCAGGTCATAATTTGACCCCGTCTTCCATGGATCACAAATTTGTCCTGTTTGCAAATTCATATTCTTTCCGAGGCGCAGACTCAACATCCGACATGTGTTGCTAATTAATTGACAAATTGTTTTAATTAAAGCCATTTAATTGTGAGGCTCAAATATGAAGTAACGCTAATTAAACCGACAAATTTTTGTTCAGTCTTCTGATTCTCCATCAAGCTTTCCAAATTAAATCAGAATGTTAATTTGTTCTTTCAAAAATGACCTTATAACTAGCTTAAGGTTGACACTAGAAAAAGTTGTCATGAAGATGCGAGAGAAGCAGAAGCCGACATGCAGAAACGGCCAAGGTAAAGTTTGGAAGTTGCCGGCATTTTCATGCAGGCCAGAAGCTTCATTTTCGTTATTTCTATAACCTGCCCTATATTCTTTACACGTTATTAAAGTCTTCTTTTTCTTTTTCCTTTTCAATATTTTATTCACCGAAGGCATATTGGACAAGTCAAGTTCATTCTGCGGCCCTTTTGCCCCTCCCCCCCACTCCACCATTGAATCATAGGCAATTTTCAAATCTTTATATATATATATATTAAGAAAGACTCCTCGCCCTAAGTCTTCTTATTGTTTTTTGTATTTCAACTTTTTTGAGTATAATGCGAAACGTCCACGAGGTTTCCAAAAGAATTACTGCATGATCTTCATTTTAGAAATTTCGACTTCTTTTTGGGGTAGAACAATAGATTTTAGCTATGGAGATTCAAAGGAGCTGAACCAAAGTTCAGTATGTCAACAATACCAGCTTCTACACAATTCTGCTTCGAAGTATAGCAATTTTCGAGGATTTCGGGTTGATCTGTTCAAATGATTGAAAAAAAAAAAAAAAAAAAGCTCGGAGGGATTGCGAATTTAGGCCATGCAAAGACAGGACACGTAGCTTAATGTTATGTTAAATTAAATGATTAATTAATTTAAAAGTTCCAAGTTTGGTGAATGGCAATGGGGGATGAAAAGGTACTGATGATCAGCCCCATGCCCCAAGACCACAAGATCAACTACACGTTAGCACGTGGTTGAATCTAGACTATTTAGAGGTGGCTTGGATTACCAATTTTCTTCATAGTTTCCGCTTTACGCACTAGCGTGCTCTCTCTCTCTCCCCCCTCTTATTCTCGAAGGGTTTGGAAAGTAAAACAGCTCAACAAAGATCGAAAATGACCAAAGCAATCCAAAGATCGATAATAAAATTTATAATAATATATGTTTGTGTAATTGTGTTGCGTATTGGCGAGGGCAATAGACAGACAGACAGGCGGACAGGCCATGGAAAAGACTTTCCTGCCATTGCCGATGCAGTTTTTTCTAAATTGCTGACCTTTGACAAATTACAATATATGAATGAATGAAGACTTGTCCACGTCACTTGCATTTCGCATGGCTTACCTAGCACAAATGTATATATATTTATATAAAAAGAAGATGGCCATAGCCGTATCTCTCAATCTAAGTAAATGCTGGTGTCCCAAAGTTTCTAAGTTTAAAAAAAACATTTAAAAATATGTACCACCACCATATCTAGGAATAAACAAGCCTGTCTGAGGATGGGATTTACTGAGCCTTAATTTGGGTAGCTTAGACCAAGTAGGCCATCTCAACCTCTTGGAAACATGATTTATTCTCATAAAATTTTTATTAAGTTTCAATTATTATGCAATTTTAATCTATAATTTCTCTTATGATTTGTGAAATAAGATTAGGGTTCAAAATAGGATTATACGTGATGATGGTAAAAACCCTTACAACTCCAGTTTAAAAGTTATACCTTGTACAATCACATTCCATCTTATAACTTTAATTTATGTAAATAGCCTTAATTATAATATTTAAATTTAACCCTTTAATTTAAAAATAAAGAAACCCTTTCTTTTCGAAGGTCTTTTTCCTTTTTTTCCTTCTGAAAACAAAAAATTATTTATTTTTTAACATGAATGAGAATCTTTTATATTAAAAAATCACAACAAATGTTCATTTAGTAAATTTGTTTACCTCAAGATTTTTTAAGGTTCCCTTCTTGTTAGTTACCTAAAATTTCATTTTTGAAGATTCACATTCGTTGTTTGTGATTAAAATGGGTTGACATGATGCAATTATATATTACATGATGCATATGAATTAAATTTTATTAATCTTTTTTTACCTTTTTCAAAGGGTAAATGACATCCCTATGTTTTGAAAATCCACATTCATGAAATAACTTAACTTTAGGAACCATTGCCTGTGATTTTCATGAAATTCTATTCTAGGGGTTCACATTCATCTTAAAAGGAAGAAAATTAAAATCCATCATAAAATGAACGTTTTAGAGATAAACAAATGACTAATAGAATAAATCATGGCATTTAATACCTAAAAAATAAGCCAAATGAGTAAAATAAAGGATAAATAATATTTATAAATAAAATAAAAAGACACACATCCATCAAACCAACAAATAAAAAAATGAATAAACTAAAATTTAATTATTAATTTAAGAATTTTTTTCGACATTTAATATATTATTTTTACTAAATTAAAAAAAATAATTTATTAATTATATATTTTTTTCTATAAATATCATCTTAATAAATTTCACTAGACATTAATTAACATTTGCCATCAAAATAAACTGTTCGTCTATTCGTAACCCTTTGAGCATTATACTGTGACCAAAACCACACTGAAGATGAAAATACCATACCTTTTGAATGAGCTATAAACATGGGAGCACGAGCTGTCAGAGACTTTTATTAAGTCGAATCAGTTAAAGGGCAACTCTCCTTTGGCAGGTTATCACCTTCTTCGAGCTTAACCTGCCAAAGGGAAAGAAGCCCTACAACTAGTTCACTTAGTGAGATCAATATTTTCATTGTTTTTGTGGTTTTAAACTGCATGCCCTAGCTAGATATCTGGTTTTAGCTGAAGGATGCAGCAAGAGATTTATAAGCTCTTCTTTAAGAGCTCTACCCAGTGGGATAAATTGTTTAAGGCATAGCATATGCCGAGGATATCCTTGGTGCCTGCTTTCTACGCATTTCATGCAAAGGGCCTCTCTCTTTTTCATATCTGAAAAAGCCTCTTAAAAGATGTTTGACAGATTCTCTATACTCAGCATGATTTAGACATATGAATGTTTTTCAATATTTCCCCACATCCATGTATGAAGGGTGAAGTGAGGAAGACAAAAAGGAGTCGAGAGAAAGATGCTTACTTTTTTCCCCCTATTGTTAAGTGGCAGAAAAACCTGTGCCTATAGAGGTATATCCTTTGTAATATTCTTTTCTGTTTTAATTTGCTCTAAGATTTTTTTTTTTCTGGTTTTGGAGAATGTGGAAATCCAAGGGTCACCATTTACTCTTCTTTCTAAAATGTCACATTGTTTGCAGTTTTTCACTTTCCCTTTGTCTTCCACATTCAAGACTCTGGACCTGGGAATTTTTCATGATTGCTGAGCTTATTTTTCTTAAAGTTTCTTACTGCATTTTGTTTTCTTATGTGTGTTTCTTGATCTTTTACATCTTGATATGTTATCGACCACTGAGCTTAATTCTCAATGTCAACCATGTTCATAAATGCAAGTATTGACAAATGGTTTAAACCTAGCATTTTTGGACCATTCAAGAACATCATCTCTTAATCAAAAGAAAGAAAAATTAAACCATCATTGATCGCATTGGTTCTTATTGGCTGGTTTCTCACTCAATATCTTCACACCCATGTACCTGTCTGACATTAAATTAAAATGTCAAATTAAACAACAAACATAACTGATCATTTTGGTATGTCATTCAACAAATAGTGATCGAATTCAGAGTATTTTAATGCCCTAAAGTTTGAAAAGAAGCATCTATTTTCAAGAACTATAAATGAAATAAATACTGGGAGGTTGCGAAACTGAATAGTTGGTGTAATCGGTTACCTCCCAAGTGATCATGACAGTGGCCTGAGGATTAGTTATGGGCGAGTAGTTGAACGTGGATCCATCTGTAAACCTTAAAGCAGCCACACTAAGAACCTTGTAGTCAAGATCAACAATCTTACCAACCTGGCGGCCACCATGACTGTGCCATATGGTCATGACAGTGTCCTTGCAAAACTCTTCCAGTGGCATTGAAGGATTCTAATGTTTAGGCAATAAATTTAATGGGGGATTTGCTGTCATATTGAGAAATACCGGCGGAGAAAAATAGTCATGTCAGAATTTAGAGAAAGACTTTGATTTTCAATTCTTTTCTCTATGGTTTGAATTCCTTATACACAGATACTTGCAAGTCTTGAGGATCCTTGAAATAATTGAAAAAGGAAGGGATGGATTATCGTTTGGTTTACGTTTTTGAAGCTCCAAATGGCCGGTTGAAATTGGACCCATCATTTCTTCTAGGATAAATCCTCCTCGAAAAGCTGCCCCGTCAAGATTCTTCATGTATTCACAGCTTTGGCTATGGCTTCTGGGGTCCTTTGCTACCCAAATTATATATATATATATATAAAGGAAATTGCAAAATTACTCCTTTGACCAATTGGGCAGGGCTGAAACAAGGCCAGTGAATACTATAGACTTGTTTTCCTAGTCGTCTGTCTTTATTTTGGTAAAAGGGTAATGCAGTGTTGGATTTGAGGGCTCAAACAAGGCTTAAATAAGTAGCATCCGACCATATGCCTTCGGTTAGCACATCCCATTATCCCTTGGAGAAGAAGCACCACCAGCAAAGTTTTCGCCACTTGCGGCTTCAATGTAGCTATTAAAATGGCTAAAATATCAACGATTTAGAAAAGTGAAACCTCAAGTGGAAGAGGAGATGAATCATAGACAGCAGCCTTCATGGGGTTATCAGACACGCCTTGGCCAACCATGGGTACATCTCGTCTGCTAATTAGCCATGCAGCAAGTTCAAAGTTTCAGCCTTAACTTTGAGCTAGAAGAACGCAAATAAACCATTTTCAAGATTAATCTTTGATTGTAGGCACGACAACTGTCATTTTTCATTCGATCGGCTTAAGGCCCGTTTAATAGCATTGTCATTGAGATGACAACATGCGGGAAGTGATATCCTCAGCTATTAACTTAAAACCCAAGGAAAAACAACTAATTTGCTCCCTCTTAGTGAGGGTGAAAGCATTCCTATTGGAAAAATCTTTCCACAATCCCTTTAGTCGGCTTAGGTGGTGGATCGCAGGTCTCTTTTGTGCCATGATTTTTTTTTTCTTTTTGATAGCGAGACCGGAAGCTGGGGTACACAATGGCTCCGTCAAGCACTTCGCGCACCTCAAGCTCATCCGCGCGGGACGAGGATTCTTTCGGGATTCAGGTCCTATTGGAGCCCTTTTCCGAAAAAGTACCCGAGAGAACATCGGTGGATCAGCCGGTAGAAAGGTCTGCGCCCCCCGCTCATCTAGTCGCTTCCGCAGGGGAGGAAGCTGGTCCATCTAATCGTAACCCACAGTAGTCCCCTATCCGCATCAAGAAGATGAAATTACAGGGGGTATTGCGTTATATCCATCAAATGTTGCCTTTTGGCGAACAACTCTTCTCCCTCTGCCAAGGCCATACAAATGTCTCGTATTCAAGCCGGATATCTTTTTGACGTCAAGGTTGAGATTATCCAACAAATATTTTGAGCCCTCAAATAGTTTAAAGAAGGGAACCAAGATTTTATTATAATACAATTATAGAGGACAATCAATGCCCAAGTGTATCATAATATTCAGCATTGGTACGAAAAAATATATATGAAATAAAAAATTAATTGAACAAATGTCAAGGTCGGAAATTGTGAAGAGAATAATGATTTTTTTTTTTTTTTGAATTGATCAATATAAGGAGTTGTAGGTAAAGCATGTAGCAAGAATAGAGGCGACGCATATGAGCAGTGAAGGAAGAAGAGTGATATTCAAAAGCTGACTCTGACCTAAGTACCCAGCCAATGTTATTGTGGCATCAGCAATCACTCGAGCAATTGTCCCAGCTTCTGTCGACAGTAGTCCCCCATTGTAGGTTCCCCGGGACAGTCTCGACGACATTACCCGAGAAAGCAGTGAGAGGTTGACACCTGAGGCCATCAAAAAACATTGAACAGAAAGCCGCATCAATATAGTTAAAAGGAACAAACTCTTTCCTTCTTATAAGGGAAAAGAAAAAAGAGTTGAAATTGAAACAACAGTGCGAAATTGCTCTTCATATAAGAGGAAAGTGCGCCTACGAATTCTACTGGTTCTCGGTTTAAAACAGGAAAAGAGATGGGAGGTTCAGGATGTAGAATTTTTCATCTTCAGTTCTCCTAAGAACTAATTCAGTTCAACCTAACTATGACAGTGCTGCATTTCAAATGTGTGCCAAAATCAAGGTTTTGTCCCCAAAGTTTACACTCCCTTTCTACACTATGCCTTTCTCGGGAAATTAATTGTTACTCCAACGAGAAAACCAAATCAAATAATATTTACCTTCAAGCACTTCGGCTGAAACAAACATGATGAGCCCCGAGCAGACATACTGGGGTACAGTGTATGGTACTATTATATGGAAGCTTAGCAGTATGCCTATGCAAACCATAATTTCAGATGCCAATAAAATTTGTCTGCAATGAACCGATAAAAATGGATTGCATTAGACAAACAATTACCGAACTCAATGATCAACAAATATATGATTACTGAGTTATTTACATTAAGAATGGTGCAGGCTTTTTTAAAATACCTGTCTTCAAACATATTGCTAATGTAGCTGCCAACAACAATGTTTACAGGAAGAACTGTTAAGCCAAGACATGCAAGAAAGATGGCAACTCTGCTTGTAGACCAACTGAAGTAGTACGTGGTGATGACGCTAGATTCGGAGAGTAAAATTTCCATTGCATACTTGAGCATGAAATATATTAACAATTGAACCTGATGATATTATAAGAATTCAGGTCAGAGAACAGTCAAGTATTAAAAGTATTTAAGCTTCGAAACTAAGCTCATTTTCTTAAAATTTCTAAACTAAGCTCATTCTCTTGGGCCACGCAGTTCACTCTTGTTAACCATCAACAGTCCAATGGTCACATTTCCTTGACAAGCAAAATAGAAATATAAGAATCTCGCATGTCTACTCTTTTCTCATTTAAGCATGCTTACTACTTTCATATTACAAATGACTTAGGCTTCACACGTTGACTGATCTACAGAACCTTTGAAACTCAAGCCAGCTTTTGATTAATTGTGTACCTTTACTGAGGGTGTAAGTAGTCTATAAGCTGACATAATTGATGTTGCCGGCCGACGAGATTCCTCAGGAGCTTCTTCACTTCCATCACCTTCTGGATCTTCATCATCTTCTTGTTTCTCTTCTGAAGTAATCAGCAAAGGTTGTTTCAGGCCTTCCTCAAGTGCACCGTTTTCTGCTGTTTCTGTATTTACATGGTAGAACATGCAAATCAATCGTTTTAATGGATTGCTTAACATGTCAAGTTATCAAATAAAACAATCACCGTGGCAAAAGTAAAAAGGTACAGGTCCAAAAACAAAGTTTGGGTTTTAAATTAAACAAATAGGAATGGAACAAACAAAAAATTAAACCAACACGATCACCTTAATAAGTGATAAAGACATTACAGTATATATGCATAAACTATCAAGTATCAAGTACCAAAAGATGATTGATAGAAGAACACATACTAGAACTAGATGCAGGAGGGGAATTCTTCTCTTCATTATCATGAGACGGTTCTTTAAATGAGATCCACAACCACATCAGATATACAAGCCACGCTAAAGCCATAACCCATCCAGGCAAAGTGTCTTCATTAAATGTAAATTTGTAAATCTTGAAATTTGTCTGAAGTATGCCAGCAAGAGCAGGACCACAAGCCATCCCCAAAGCACTGGCGCTAACAAAGCCAGCTGATGCCTGCATTCGAATTTTTAATGGTACACAATCGCTGATATACCGGCGGTTAACAGCTCTAGCAGAACCGAATCTGCAATGACAAGATTAAATTCATCAAGCTACATGGAAAAAGTAAGAAATGAAATATATACCTACTTTTTTAAGTTGATAACATGCATCGGTTAAGTTCAATTTGGGTCCTGAAATCATATTTAATCTCTGATCCTATTCCTACTCTGCATAATTCCAATAATTCTCAAGTTTGCCTTACATATAATATAATAAATATAATCCAAAAAGAGAAATTTTAGAGTGGTTAGCTTAGAGTCATCATTCACCAAGAGGTTCTACCACACTGCAGTCAAAATTGATTAAACTGAGCTTTGATTATGTCTAAATGATGAGTATGCCACATCAATAGTATAGGTGCTCTGAGTTCTGACTAGAAAAAAAGAAGATAAAAAGGATGAACTCTTACCCACAAAAAAGCCGACCTAGTAGAAGAACTGTTAATGAGTTCAGATCATAAGCCATCGCATACATGGTATTTCCAACCAAAAGGACAATACTGCTAAATATCAGAGGTCTGAAGTATGATCTATTAGACCACATACTAAAATACACAGAAGAAAACACCTGTGCAACAGCCATTGCCCCAATAACAATACCACAAACTGTTGCAGCAGCTCCCAGGCTCATGGAGTAGTTATCTGCTGTAGGGACAATAATATATGTATTGACCATATAAAGGAATGTGTTTGCCAAGTTCAAGAGAAGTGACATAAAATGGTATCTCTCTTCATCAATGTGCTCCTCAGCAGCAGCAGGTAGCTCTTCTTGCATAATGAGAGCATGTTGTGCCAGAAAGTTTAGGAAGTTTGTTGAGTGAGTTAACCTATCCACAGCTGCTTTTATTGCATCAACCACGGGATCCTACAAATGAGTTAAGTCAGTAAAATAGCATAGCTATAGCTTTATTACCATTTAACATTTCTTTTTTAGCAGAGGAATTAAGATGACGAATTAATACAGGAAAATATCAGAAAAACCTGGAGAGGAAGGGCAGGTGGATCATAAATTGATAAGTAGCTTCCTTGACGGTCCTGGAGTTCATGAAGATTACGAGATATTGCCCCAACAACAGCCCCTAAACCCTGCAAAATATACAACAGGAATGTAAGCTTACTGGTTACCGGCTAAAACTACCTCTGCATACCCCATATTACATGTTCACAATCTCATTTAAAAACTCAGCAAGAGCTGGATAGCAAAACCCCATCTACAGGCCTTATTAAAGATAGAAATAGAAATGACTAAAATGAAGAGCAAAGCCTGTCTGAATTTGACACATTACCACATGCTTGAACACTTGCTGCAGTTGAGAGTAAGGATGATTAGCACGAGTTTTGACATAGTAATCAGTGAATCTATAGCGAAAACGTTTATCAAACTTTTTCAATATCTTTCGCAGACCAATAGCATTCATTTCCACAAAATAGAGAAGCTTCAAAAGATCTAGTCCCACTGCTCTATAAGCCTCTCTAAGTTCAGTTATTCGGGATATTTCTGGCTGATCCTCCAGTGCATCTTGCTGTTCTCTAAGCTTTTTTAACCTGCTTGCAAGTTGGCCCTGTTGCTCCAATATAAAAAGGACAATCTTCTCGATCTAAAATTTTAGATACAAAAAAAGTATGAGAAATACATCAGATTGAGCCATGAGAAAGGCTTTTTTCATGCAGTCTTATGGTAGTGAGTATGCAAGAAGCCTGACTATACCAGCATTCACCTGGGAATGGGTGCACAAGGAACGTTAGGAACAAGTATAAGAATAAACAAAATGTCCTTAAAGCCCAAGGTAAATTGACGGGGTAAAATGTGCCTACATTCTACTGATAAGACCACCATTAACTTTATGATCGATTACACAATCTCTCTTTAGAAAAATTTTTATATGACGACATTTTACTTCCCTTGGGTCATGACACATCTCATTGCTCACATGGACCATTTTAAAGCAATTTTTTACCAGCTAAAAGGGGGCACTAAAATGTGATTCAATAACTAGCAGCAAAAGACAGATAATATAAAGGATAAACTACACGAATTCCCATAAAGATATCTGTATTCTATAACCCTGTACTTTCAATACCTACTCTTTTCCCCTTAACAATCCATGAATAGGAAAAAGAGTAACTCTAAAGAAAATCTAAATTTACTAAAAGCAACAAAGCTAAAGATTTCCAAAGCATAATATATCAGTATATTCATAGCGAGTTCCATAATATACCCCATTATATAAGCATTTGGTCTTAGGTTTCCATGAACAAAGTAGATGCAGATACTTTGAAGTTTAAGTTTCAAAATACCTGATTATCCAGCATTCTTGAGAAATCCTTGAGAACATGTCGGCGATCTTGTGCCCCAAGTTCAATTTGATGAGCATACTGTTTGACCCTCTTCTTCATTAATTTGTAGTTTATGTAAAATCTGCAAAATAATTAAAATTTGACCACATGGTAAAATATTGTCTCACCGCTAATAACATTCAAATCTGTCACCATGCATCCCACACACATTTATGGTTTGATATGAGAAAAGCCCTGAGATTAATTTTGAGCGAAGACATTACAAATATTGTTAACTTATATAGACAAAAACATGAAAATTCTTCATGCTCACATAAGATTGATAGTGGCAAATGAAGCACCATATGCTATCAGAGAAGGTAACAATTAGTAGTAACCACATTACATTCATTGAAAGATGTCATAAGAAGATATATTCAACTGCAACTAGCAGCATGTTGCACAATCAAAAAGCATAGTGTTAATACAGGGGAAATCTATAAAAACTCATAATACATGGGAAGCTGATTAACAACAAAATACACAAAAATAAGAATATATCAAGCATACCCTTGCCATTCCTGAATCTGTCTTTCCTTCAACTTCTTCCCAAAGGCAACCATCTCTCACTACACATAATGAAGTAAATATTAACATAAGACTACAAGAATAACCATACAACATATGCATTCTTTGCGATATAAAGTAGAACCCGGGAGAACAAGTCTGAGACTAGAAGCCAACGAGGTAAAAGAAAATAACATATTAATGGTTATTCTTTTTTCTTCTTGTACAGTTATCACTAAACCAATAGTCTCCCTGCCAACTAAGACCTGGACATTTGTCAAGCATTTTCAAAATGTAATGAATTCCTTTAAAATGTACAGCTGAAGCATCGATACTTCAAAAGGAACTCTTTCAAATGCAATTAAGCATTACTGCTTAAATATTGGACACGCCAGCTGGAGTGAAAAACAAATTATCCAAGAAATAAACATCGTGGTTATTTACTAAAATCCGGTGTGGAAAACAGATCACCCATGAAATAAACATCATGCTGATTAACTAAAATTCATAAGTTAAAATATTCCTAGAGTTTGACAGTTCAAGGCTTCAACCTGCTGGATTATTAATCAAATCATCTTTAACAATTGAAATATAAAGCGGAAATTGATAAATAAAGCATTTCTTATGATTAAAAAAAATCAGAATATATCCCAAAATTCACTACAGACAGTGGATTTGGATCCAACGAAGTCGCCACAAGCTAGTACTCAAACTAAATTCTAAATTTCCAAGAAATTTTTAAAAAGGATTTTTTTTGGGAAGGGGGGGGGGGAAGAAGTGCTTCCGCATAAATTAAAAAAAAAAAGATAAATGAAAATATGCTACAAAATATGCTACCTTAAGTTTCTTCGTACCAAATCCTAGATTATGTCTAAATAAAAAGAAACAAACAAAGTAGCATGGACCACACCTTTTCCAGACTATTCCAAAAGCAATGAAGCTTATCATTAAGCCAAACCCTAAGCTCGCGTCTAATATTAATAATTGATAAAAAGAAGTTACACTTTACTGTACATATCATATAATGGAACTACCACTGTATCGAACGCTATTTGAAAAGCCATCTTAATTGACTTGTGGCCAGCGAAATTACGTGTTTGTGCCTTTGTGGTTCTTATTAATGGCTAAAAAACAAAAGCTGAGTCAATCACGTAAAAGCAAATTTATCATCAATGAGTTAAATAGTGAGTTTTCTAGTTGTAACAGTATATATATAAATAAATGTAATAATTAACAAAGAAATTCTTAGACTAATGAGAAATTAAGAAAAAGAAACAAAATCAAAAGAGACGATAAAATCATTCTGTAAAAGTTATAACAGCTGGAACATTATAGAGATGTCTAATGATGCTCTGTTTGGCTACCAAGAAAATTCGAGAAAAGAAAAACTGAATCTGAGATAACTCGCAATTGTTAACCAATAAAATAAAGGATGCCTAACTGATTGAAGCAGAAGAATAAATGGAACTTGGTTTCTTATATTTATATTTGGTTGTTTTCTCAGAAGCTAAACAGATCCAATAAAAAACATAAAATAAAATAAAAAAAAGAATGAAATGTACTACCTGATGAATCAAATCAAAACCGCTCTCTTCTAATAGTTTGAAACGAAATTAGATGATCATCAACGAACAAGAATTACAAAAAAAAAAGAAGAAGAAGAACCAACGAAAAGCGCAAGAAACAAAATCTCGCTTTCAATGATTTTACGAACAGGGATCCAGAGCGAGCAGTAGAAGGAGGTGGATAAACAGGAAGATCTTTTTTTTTCGGATTTTATTTTTATTTTTCCTAGTATTAGAGATAGAGATGAGGATCTTTATCGAATTCTTTTACGGGAGTCTGAGGTGTAATTACAGCAAAAAGAAATTGTTTTTTGAGAAAATTGATGAAAGGTGGGAACTGGAAATTTAGAGCCAGGAATTATTATTTATCCAATTATTAGGAGAGAGAAGGGGGGGAGATTATTATTTTGCTTTATTTATTTTTGTTTTTAATATTTAATATCATTTTAACTGGTGTTCTTAGGCATTCATTAATCTTTCCTTTTTTTTTTTTTTGTTTATTTATTTATTTCCCGCTTGTCCATGGCTACTGCGAATATCTTATTTATTGTGTAAATAATAAAATTTGTTATTG
>JAQSVH010000004.1:15422236-15437580 GCA_029448705.1 Adansonia digitata
TTATTTATTTATTTCCCGCTTGTCCATGGCTACTGCGAATATCTTATTTATTGTGTAAATAATAAAATTTGTTATTGTATTTTTTTATTTTTTTATAATTTTGTATCATACTTGGTAAATATAATATATTTATTTAACATAATATATTTAACATTAATTTTAAATATAATACAATCTTCAAGAATTTAAAAAAACACATGATGTGTCACATTAAAAAATATTTATTAAATAAATATTTTTTCACATGTTAAATTGTAATATTTAAAAAACTAATTCTAATTTATCAAATAAAAATAAATATGGTAAAAAATAGAGAAATTTAATTAACAAAACTAGAGACCAAAAAAGGCTTTTGGAAAAGAATTAGGGAAAAAATTTTTAAAAAAATTTAACATGTAAAATATTTGTAATGCAAGGTCGAGTGCTAAAGAAAATATAACTTAAGAAGTATTTATAACCCAATAACAATTTAAGAAATAAACTGCTTTTTATGTTACCAAAAAAAAAAATTAATTTCATAGATTTCTAGCAATCACAAATAATAGTTTTGCCATTTTTAATTTCTAGCAATACCACTTTATAATCTTGCTTACGTTACAAGTTAATGAATATAATTTCGTATTTTGAATAATCACAATCCCCTTTCAGACTTATGACCCAAAAAAAAAAAAAGGTAAATTCAATTAAATTTTTTTAAATAAATTTCAAAAACTAGCTCTTAAATATAAATTATATTAATTAGAATGGGTTACACTCACAAACTAAGTGTTTAAAAAATAAATAAAATTTTTTTATTAATATAACTATTTTTTGTAAGGATTATAAATGGTTTTTTATAAACGCAGGTAGTTTTTTAATTTTAAAAAGTATAAAAATTAAAATATCAAAATAATATTAATATTATATTTATTTATTTTTATTATTTTTTAATTATATTATAAAATATTTTAATAAAAAAATGATTGAATCAATTCATTGCATCGAACTTGATTACTTCCTTCGAATTAAAAAAGATATGTGATAATTTAATAGATAAAAAAGAAAGTTATTTGTTAGGGGAAATTAAGACAATAATATAAATAATAATATTCTAACAGAAGCCCTCGTTGATTATCATTAGTCAAATGTTTGTCAACTTAACTATGATTAGTGGTCACCATGGGAAAGCAATCAGCAATCGTTTCAAAAGGAAAAAAAACACAAAATAAATAATAAAACGATCTGGAATTAGGGTTGGCCCGCAACTGAATCTCTTAGTAGAGAGATCTGTATGATTTAATCATTTTAAGTACGTTACTGTACAATTATAGTAAAAAAATATAAAATATGATATAATAAATTAATATATAATATAAAAATGCTAATTATGAAGACTATATTTTATATACAGCATTTGGGCCCAGATGGCCGAGCGACAACGAGTTGACGTGAGTCAGATCCCACTAATTACTAATTTAGGGTACGCTGTACAAGAATGGGACACACCGTCTGAATTTTTTGGGTCACATGTTTTTAAAATTTTAATTTTAATTATTTTAAATATCTTAATTAAATTTAATAAATATATATTTAAAAATTATATCATCCAAAATTTGTAAAATAAAATTTTTATTAATAATAAAAATAAAATAATAAGTAGTACAAATTAAAAATTTTTTATCAATAAAAATAAAAATAACGTAATATTTTTATTGAGATGAATGTAGTATATTTTAAAAAGAGTAATTAATTTTTTTAATGAAGAATATGAATTTATTTTTAATTTTATATTTTATAACAAATTTAAATTTTGTAATCAAAATTAATAAAATATCATATATCTTAAATTATATTTAAAATAAAACATGCGAAATAAAAAAATTATACTTTTAATATATTAAAAATTATACTGGTTTTTAATATTAATATCGACTAACCTTGTCGTAATAGTAGGGAAATTTTGTTCTAAAAATTTGAACTCATAAAATAATTTTCAATTATTATATTTAAATTTTAACCCTTTTTTTACATGCAACATAGACAATAAGACACTAACCGAAGAAACATTAAAGAAGACAAATGTTTTTCTATAAATCAATGTCAACACGTAAATATAAAAATAATTGATTTGATATAAATTTTTTTAAAAAAATTGATAATTAAAAGACATCCGTTAACCGAATTTAACTTTAATAATATCTTGACCAATTTTGCACGAGATCCATGGGGTTTGTCGTTGCCTTTGTCTTCATCGTTTTATCAGTGGGAAATAATCCAGTTGCCAACCATCATGATTGATGACAAAACTTTGAAAATATTATTATAATAGAATAATAGCTCATAGCTAAGCTAGTACTAGCAGTAGCCATATGCTCATCTGGTCGAGACTGAGAAGTTAGAATCCGTGTTCAGACTGTTCGAGTTATTTCTCAACTGTTCTAGCACTTGCATTCATGACATATAAATTTCATGTTGGGTGGTGTTTCGGAGTTTTTGCTTTCCAAGCTGACAACAAGACTTCAGAACCCCCAATAAAGACAAATAATGTTGACATTAGCCACGTCCACAGATCAGAACACAAAAAGATAATGTTGAAATTTTAGAATGACAATTCTAGTGAAGGAAAAACAACTTCTTCGTAGAAAATATATATAATTATAATAATAAATAAATAAATAAAACGAGCAAGTTGTGGGAAGTGGGGCTTTGGCCGCTGCTGTTTTGGACCTACCGCCACTATTTCATGAGAGTTAAAGCAAAAATTAGTCCATCTTTACATGATGCAAACAAAGATGTAGGTTTTCAGTGAAAATGACTCTGAGTGGGGTTCCTTAGTTGCCTGCCTCTGCCTGGTTTGGTTTTAGTTTATCCTGTTGGCAGTTTGTGACTTCAATGAACAGACAAACATGAATAGGAGTGTTGTAACCAACCAAGACCAAACAATGGCTGGGAAAAATGAAAAAAAAAAGTGAAATTGGGAGTGCACACAGTTGCAAAATGGCCAAATTCAATGCAACCTTCTAACCAAGAATATTACCAAGCTCGGGATGGATTTTGCTGGCTGAATTAGGATATATATATATATATATATATTGCATATGAAATTCAATTTCTTGAAGCACGTTTAATATTGACACATCATCTCATGATTTTGTAAATTCGAAATAAGCAATTCAAGCTGCTTCCACTAGATCTTTTCCTTCTAATGTTATAAAATAAAAACATTAATTTAATATTTAAGTTAAAAAATAAAAAATAAATCTTAATAATTATATCAACAGTTGATTTTTTTTAACTATTTTTTATCATTCTCGCCTCGCAAATGTCCAATATATTACTATAAAAGTATTATTTTATTTTCTCAATGATCTTTTCGTTTATAGTCTGTATCTACCCAAAATATTAAGAGTAATCTCTTTCTGTCCTTCAATCTGGCACCATTGGTTGTTTGTTTGTTTTTTTCTTTTTTTGCCTTTAATATGAAAAGAAAACCAAATTTGAATTAGGTGACCGTGGCTTTTAAGCTGAAGATGTTTATTCCATGAAAAAGGATAATAATAAAAACAAGAGATGAAGAATATATGTCCATTTCTAACCACATCGGTGAAAAGTTGAAAGAAGATATTCTGATCTTTTATTATAATGAAGCTTATTAGCTGTCCTGTCAATGTCCATGGCAAGACCAAGAGCAATCTAGACAACAAAGGAAATTTATTTTTGTTAGTAGATTCAGATATACAAAGCTAGAACTTCCTTTCCATCAATTGAATCCAATACAAAGTATTCTCGGCTCCCTTCTTAAAGGAAGCAGCTGACACGATTGAACATCGATACAGGGGAGATTTTTTGGACCAGGGTAACGTTCTAAAACAATAATCGAATCAAATTCATTTCAGTAAGGTGCCTTCAACTTCTGGCTTGAAACAGTGCATCCAACAGACTTTGTAAGAATTATAAAAAAGGGTTTCTGAGGATTTTGGTACCAAATAACCACTGTAATCTCTGTTTATGGTGCAACTGTTGTGGGCATATAGTTATCTAGCATGAAATAGGCCCCCATTGCTCCCACCAGAAAGCTGATCTAGTCCCTAAGAAGCTGGCCCTGGCAAAATGTAAAGGAGTAATATCCAGGAAAATTGAACTCGTTCAGGATTACATTATATTTTCTGGGGCTCGAAATAATTTAAGAAAGTGATGTCACCTACAGTTTACAATGCAGGGGCATACTCCTGGATTACTGTTGCCAATTTGTTTCGGTCATCCTCTGATTTTGTTCTAATTAAGAAGGTACGTGCCACAGCAATTTCATTATTTTCACCACCATCCTACAAAATCCAGAAGATGTCACTGAACTACTCAACAACATAAAACATAATACAACATAGTCAAATTTAGCAAGGAAAATATTTGAAGCTAATATTTATATCAAAGATGGTAAGTAGCAATATGCTTGTCACCAATTCCATGTCCAAATTCCAAGTCAGTAAAGTTTACTGCAAAGTTGCAGCCTGCTTAGCTTTTTAATACATATTTATAACTAGCCTCTTCCTTCTAAGCAGCTTACAAGGATCAGTCCCCAATATGATCCCATCAAAGTGAAGCCGCGAGGGTAAAATGAAAATAGTATTGGTCTCTAGCATTTCCTAAATGAGTTCTCTCCAGATTGAACTTGTATTCCACACATAAGCATTGCACCACGCAATGGGTCCTAAAGTTACTGCCAACAGTTAATGGTACAAATAAACATTAATTTTCTATCCGAGACCTTTCTTCTGGAGCCCTTCAAGAAAAAATATATTTAATTGTTTGATGTATTCTTGAATTTTCACGACCAGGGATAGATTGGCTAATGACATACTCTGACTTGTTCAAAAACCACAGACAACTATTGTAACCTAAAATAGCAAGTGCTCTAATAAAAGATAGGATAAAGAATTCCAGCTGCTGCTTTGCCCGGAGGCTATGCTAAGAAATCTTAGTCAACAGAAAATAAGAACAACCTGGAGTTTGATACTTGATTAGCAGAGCAAAGAATACCAAAACTAGAAAATGTTCAAATATATCCAAACATCTGGCTTTCAAATATATTACCGAAGTATGAAATATTGCAACAAGGGAATTCTTTTGTGCGCTTGTCTTGATCCCTGGATATAGCAAAGCATTAAGTAACACCTTTCCCACCTGCAACCGATAAATGGTTGTAGAAGTTAAAGATAGTTACATACACAGGAATTTGTGTTGTTTTAAGTGAGCTATCTCATATCTACTCACTAAACAGCAGCTCATGTATGAATCAATTTTCCAAAGGCAATACATACTAATGAAGAAACATACATCATTTCGAACAACAATTGTTGGTTTGGAATCTTTGGAACCCTTGCTGATACCCTCTTTGCATTTAATGGAAAGCTGCCCTGTTCCTTTATCCTTCCACGAATCTTTATCTGCTGGATCAGTTGACTAGCATAAAAGGAGGGAGGGAAAGATATTACAAAAGAGGTCAGATCAAATACCATGTCACAAGTCAAGAGAAGGTGAATACAAAATTCACTACTGAATACAAGTTTTCAGAGGATATACCTTGACATAAAGCTTGCATTTGACTTCATGAACAACAACAATACCCTTCTCTTCTGACTTCTTAACTGATGGACTGCTAGGCTGTGGCAACTCATTTTCTGACCATCCAAAGTGACACTCATTACTATGCACGTAGTAAGAAAAGGTAACAAAAATTAAAAGTTGCGGGAGAGAGAGAGAGAGTTAAGCAATCTACTAAAAACCAATAAAGAGAAAAAAAAAAAAAACCCTAGAAAAGCAAAAAAAAAAAATAAAGAAAAAAATTGCATGAAAAGATTGAATTTAATGAAGGAATGGCTTGAACATAAACAATATCCGGTAAATAAGGACCAAAAGGTAAAGTTTCATTGCCCCACCATCATCTGCGTCATCTGATGCATTGTTGTTCACAGAAACTGAGCTCTGAGTTCCTGGAATAACAAAATAGGTTGTAAAATTAACTTCACAAGACCAACGTGAATAGCATCATTGAGGTCTCAACTTTCAACTTTTGTTCTTTTCAAAAGGCACATGCGATTGTCTTAATATCTTCAAGGTAATAAGGTCCAATGGCAACTAAAACCCTTGGTATAAATATTTGTTGTAGAAACTCATGCAACACCTACCGAACAAGAAAGGAGTCTGACTATTGGAGAATACACCAGAGCTCCAAGAAGATGCAGAGCTCGCAGTCATGTTAGATGAAGTAAAGCTAGTTGTAGTACCGGCTGAAATAAAATTTGCAGTTGTATTGCCAAATATAAAACTTGAGTTCGAACCAGATGCCATAGAGTTTGTAGTCATATCAGCTGGAGTCAAGCTTATAGTTGAACTAGCTGAGGTAAAGCTTGTAGTTATACCCACTGGTGAAAATTTTTTAGTCATATCAGCTGGAGTAGGGCTTACATTTGTAGCATCGTGAGAAAAGGTCCTAGCTGTAGTGCCAGCAGAAAAGCTCATGGTTGTAGTGGCTGGAGAAAAGCTCAGAGTTGTTGTCCCTGGAAAAAAGCCTGTAGTTGTGCTGATAGGAGAAAATCCAGTTTTTCCTTGAAAACATTTAGTCTCAGTATTCTTGGTTTCGGGCACCATTTTACTTTCATTTTTCTGGGATTCAGCAGCAGACATGCTGTCACCATTTACCACATTCGCTTTGAGCCAATTGACAACATCACTGAACTTCTCCTGCAAAAGAGGCAATGGAGTGTACCGTTCAAGTTAGAAACAAAAACAATAATTTCTTGCATCTATGTGGTCTAGTCTTATACCGATTTAAACATAAAAGTCACAGATACTCAAACTTCAAACTAGACACATAGAGTCAAACTAAAGCTGACAACAGAACTGATATTAGAATATGATATAAATGCTTCTGATTTTTCATCTAAAAGTTGCACGGTAAGTAATGGCCAATTGCAAAGTACTACTATATCAATCAAACATTAATTTTATTCATATCGAGAAATTACATGAAGAACCATATTACACTCTTCAGCATATAAGGGGGTGAACAAAATCAATGAATTACTGAAAGTATGCATATAATAAATAAAAACAAAAGTAGCATAAAGCAACAAAACAAAATCCTTTACAGTCAGAGCTCAAACAATCAAACAGTACAGCCCTCACATTTGCGATCAAATACATTCACTTAGACTGTACAAACATGACTACAAATATTTCTCAAGAGGATGAAAAACCAACAGAAATTACCATAATGTTTGAAGCATGACTTAGGTAGTCTTGAACACCATCTTGCCAAAGCTCATCAGGGTGATTCTTCAGTTGTGATTGCACCCAACTGCTAAAATAAAATGTTTTCATGGAAAATAAATACAAATCTATAAGTTTAGTAAGGTCCAAGGATAACAGAAGCAAGAAACCTGGCTATACTAGGGACTAGTAAGATACTAATACAGAAAGCTTGCAAGAATATTAAATAAATCAAACATGTTTTACAAATAGCAAAAGATCAAACTACTTAGTCCTAAACAAATATGCATAGCAAAAGCAAGTTGTTGATAGAATCAAGTAGATAGAGAGACAGAACCGTGCAAATTGAGTGTTGAGAGCTTTCACATGCTGCTGAGACAATTCAGCTCGCTGTGGGTCTAGTGATGGTGTCACATTCAGCTGCTGTTGAGATGGCTCTGCCCTTTGAGCATCAAAAGGTGATCCTGCCATTATTCTTTTATTACAGAACTGCATCACAATTGATGAATATATAAGAAGCCTCCACAACATCACAGATGCATCACAACATTGAATGACAAAATGACCATTAATTATTTCAACATGGTAGCAAGAATCATTCCTCCCTCCCTTCAAATAATGCATGCATACTCTTAATTTTGACAAACAAACTACTAGACAAAATAATTTCTCTTTTCAATTGCTGCTTTAAAATCGATTTTTTTTTCATCCTTCCGTTCATGAAATTAATTTGCTCTAGTCATCGGTCCGTTGGTTTTCCTGGCTTCGCTAAATATTATTTCCGTAGCATCGTCACTCAGAAAAAACCGCAGCTGACACAAAACTTTAACGATGACAGCTATGTTCAACAATTTCAGCTTCTATCAATGTCAAGTCATTCTTGAAAATCCAATAAGCCCAAATCCAAATATTGAAAAAAGAATACTTGTCAGCTAACTTAAACTAAAAAACATGGAAAAAAAAATTCGAATTTTAACACTTTTTGCCCCTTTACTTTAGAGCTCATTAACTTCCTAATCAATAAAACTTCACAACTCAATTAAACCCACTAAAGCTTATCAACAAGTCACTATTGAAAATGCATTTAGAGGAACAAAATAAAACAAAGAACATTAAGTTAGAGTTATGCAATCAATTCAGGGTAAGAAACAATGAAGCAACAACGATTTTTAAAAATTTAATTAAAAACATGTGAAATTTCAGCAAACTCACAGCAGACTCGTTTGCATCGGCCACAGAGCCCGATAAGGCAAATCTTTTCGTACCATTCATGGCGAGATTGGGCGGTTCAATGAAGATTTAAAAAAAAAAAAAAGAAAAAAGCAAAGGTTTTTAGGGTTCAAAAAGCCAAAACTTCTTTTGATGGCTTTTGCTTCAGGCGACTAAAACCGAGAGGGACCTTTTCTAATTTGGAATCAATTATGGAAAAGCTTTGGAATCGGGAATGGGTTAATTATAACCGTCCGATCAAGTGGTGGAACTAGACTTTTAATCGAGACTGTCGGATTGATTTTCGAAGCTATCGTGGGCCACGTGCTTGTTTAATTGTCTGAGTAGCCCCACTATCATGGGCTTGGCCTTAATAATGTCAGAATATGCACGTGGTCCATTTTTGTGTATGTATCTCTAGATAAATAAGACGATGCGTCGTCGTCTTCTCTCACGGTGAAAGGCACTGCCACTGTGTGCTTGGTATTGACATGAAGCCTAGACCTCTCCTTGCAAGTTAGGGACGTGAGTTTATACTTTATTAATCTTGAAAAGTAGAATTTTTTTTTTTTTAACTGGTGAAAGAAAACGATAACTATCCAATTTCAAATAATTCGTAATTAGTCAAAATTAAAATATAAGTTAATATATACGTAATTTTTAAATATTTAAATATAAATATTTTTATGTGATATTTGAATTTAATTATTATATAAATTTAAATGTAACTTAAATAACAATATTCATTTATTCAAATTTATTAAATATTGAAACATACTCATGAGTAATTACTGGATTAGAACACAATTAGTTTTGATATCAAACTCACCTTCTATTAATGCTTTTAATTAAATTTATTTAAAAATAATATAATTTTTATTTAAAATAAAATTGAAATTACTTAAATCCAACTTAAATTTTTTGCTTGACTTTGACTCGCCCCATCTGCGCTCTTTGGTCTTACCCCTCAGATTTCACATGTCAAAATGAGTCGCCAACGTGTGAGTCCGAAAGTCAAACGACATAAGATTGAAAGAGCGAAAAGGCCAAAAACGGAAAATTATTTTAAGGATACTCTCATATGCCTTTTCTGCTCCTAAAAGAGGTATCAAAGAAGAGAACGATTGATATCCAAAATTTCAGAATTTTCATTTTTCACAATCTTTTTCTCACGAGAAAGAGAAAAGATTAAATCAAAATACCTCTAATTGCCTTCTTCAAAGTCATGTCTCAGACCTCAGTATTCGTTTTTTCTTTTCTCCTCATAATATATAGAACTTGAAAGTCTCAAATCCAAATGAGTGAACAAAACTCAAAAGATATCAGTTAGCAACTCATCCACCAACAAACTGAAAACCTCAAGCTCTACCGCTAATCCCATCTCTTCCTTTTCTTCATTGAAGTCTCTCCAATTTTCGTTTCTCTCCATTTCTTTAACATACGCTTTTCTACCTTCCTGCACCTCCCATCCTTGAACCAATTCTGGAGGGTTCTCATTATCCCAATCCTCAGCCACCTTGAATATGCCGAGCCCAAAACCTTCAAGTCCCATATCAAAAACCCCTTTAGCATTATTATCTTCCACCATTAATAATCTCTCCCTGAAGAAATCTAACAATAGATTATCAGCCATAAGCTTGAAATTACTGTCTGACTCTAATGGGATCTTGGCTTTCAATAGCTTAAGTAGTTTTTCATTTGCTTCTCTATCTTTTTCTTGCTTATTATCTTCTTCATCAGACATGTTGCCATTGTTGTTTACAGAAACTGAGTAGACTTTTTCGTTGGGGGATTCGAGTGATTCATCTTCAAGCTCTGCCAGTGTAATTCGTTTCTCCAAATCCACTGGCTCCACCAGATCAGTGAGGCTCTCAAACATTCGATTCTTTCGCATGAGCTTTTGTTTTATCCCTGTTTGTTAATCACGTAAGAATGTTTGTTAATTACTCTTATCTAAAGTAAGTGATTTATATGTCAGAAGAAAAGACAGATACAGAGAGAGAGGGACCTTCCAGCGCCACACGGGCCAAGTTGCCTTCTTCTTCTTCTTCTTCTTCTTCATCATCGAAGAGGGAATCTAAAACAGATACTGGACTACACTGTTCCTTTCCTTCTTCGTTTGGCCAATCCTGTTCATGTGCCAATTTTGAGTTATCGGTTAACACTTTACTAAAGACCGAAATTTATTTTTCCAGCAATTAATCGGACAAGTTTTTCCAAGTCCTAATTTGAATTTTATTCAGACCATACTATTTTTTGGGTTTGGAAATGAGATACCAGTAAGCAACCAAGAATCAAACAAATACCCTATAACTACTGTTTACTGTGACTAGAAAGCATTTTAATTTTATACAACACTTATCACAACTATATTCAAGAAACACATACAAATCAAACGCCTACTAGGCCTAGAACTAGAATTCACGAACTATTTTATATATATATATAAAATAACATACAAATCGATGTCAATCCAACAAAATCAAAACGGAATCCATTTACACTTTAATTATATTGTTTTATGCAATATATATATATATATATAATTAGCCAAGCTGCCAATTCTCCTTTCCAGCCGACACGAAAGAAAACCAACCTAATTCAAATACCGCCCATACTTAACCCAATTAAAAGCACCAACAACTAACATCTTAATTTATTTCATAATAAGTTTTTTTTGGTTGAGATATTCCAATATTATATATAAATTTTTTTAAGGATAAATAGGTAAAATCCAAAAGCTTAGGTTATAAATAATAATATAGAAGAAAACTAAGGAATTACATGGTGCATCTAAAGTTCTATGAAATTCGATGCTTTTTCGAGTTTATTCTGCCGTCGGATCGTTAGGCCTCGAAAAGCTCGTTCGGAATTTAATTCCACAGCTCCGAGCTGTACGCTGTACTAAATTTATTCCCAAAAGGAAAATTACAAAATTGTAAAAATAAGACAACAACCAATCAGAGAACGCCAGCTACGGAGAGGGCAAATAATAATATCACGCGAAACATTGAATGAATCTCTCTTTACCTTTGTGAAGGGGACAGAATCCTCATCGACTGTTACGCCTTCCATATTGCTGCCTTTTCTCTTCTCGGGTAAATTTGTTTTATTGTCATCGACGCCATTTTCACTTGATCTTTCCGAATTACGGCCCGAAGACTGTAAAACTTCGGCAGTAAATTCACTTTCAGCCCAACTGTTGCTGTTTCTGCTTGTGGTCTTAGAGACCCTACTGGTAATCATAGTCGTAGAAGAGGTGTCGGTGGTGTAGGCGTTGTTAATAGTATTCTGATCACATGGCTGATTTTTCTCTTCGAGAAATTCACGAAACAATTTCCACCGTTGGATCTCACCATGATCTTCCTTGTTGGCTTTTCTCCAAAAGCTTATTTTGAAGAGCTTCCTTGGAAAACTCCTGGGTAAATGGCCTTTCCTCGAACTGTTGCTTCTCAACGACTGTGAAGATGACTTGATGGAAGGAAAAGACAGTAGCTTGACGGCGTTAAGAACAGCCTCTGAACCTCTTTGCAGAGCTGAAATGGTGGTGGAACCTGGATTCCTTTTCAGAAGTCGTTTAGTAGTGCTTGCGTAATTACCTTTTGATTTATTCAAGTCGGACTCGAGAAGAAACCTGACAGTGGTGCAACACTGGCGACGTGGAAACGTTTTGAAACCACTAGAAGAACACGAACTCAGATCATCTCGGAGATAATCTTTGAGCATCAATTGTTTTTTCTCGATCGAAAGTGTTTTCCTCAGCTTAATATGATCGGTGGGAATGTTGATCAAAGCCATATTGAAGAAAAAAAGAAAAAACTAAACTGGGTGAAGAATTTGAGGGTTTTAAAATTAAAAGAATGATGTTAGTTGTTATAGCTGGAAGCAATGTTGCATGATGATGAGAACTCGAGTAAGTAAGAGAACATTTAAAACTGAATCTGAACTATCTGTAGTACATAAAGGGTTTAGAAGAAAGGCTAGCAGCTTTCAGTACAATAAAGAAACACAGAAGATTAAATTTGCAGAGGGACAGAATGGAAAAACCGAAAAAAGGAAAAAAGACAGAGATTTATGGGGGAGAGGTAAGTTTCTTGAGAGAGCTTAGATACTTCTTCTTCGTGTTGATGACTTTGACAATGTCGTTTCAGTTTTTGAATCTTAAGATTGAATATTTTAATGGTTTTTTTGAATTGGTGAATTAAATGCCATAAAAAAGTTTGTTTATTTGGCTTTTTTTTTAATTTTTTGGCAGTGTAATTGGCGTTTTCGGGAGTGGCTTGAGAGACACCAGTAGTTGACCTTTTGACAAATTTGAAAATGATGTGCTTTCTATCTTCCATGCATGCAGCAATACTGGAGGAAGATGAGATCAGATGAGGGCTGCCCTTTCTTCACGCGTTTAGCCACGTGTGTCTGTCTTTCCAACAAATCTTACAATAATTAATATAGTATATCGACCATCGAATTTGATTCTCATTTTCCTTAATTACAACAGTTTTTGAGAAAAACAATTTGAAATGGTCTTCGAACTTAAAGCTCTCATTGGTCAATCAGGGCTCTAATATATATATATATATATATATATATTCAAACATATATATTTAAATAGTGATATATAACTTGTTAATTACTTAATCAACAGTAATGCTTATTGGAAAGCAAAATTTTTACTGTAGAAAGAAAGGATATCTATATAAAAAGATCAAGCCTATCTTTTTTGATTTGAAAAAATAAAGCTAAATGGGAATTTTTTTTTAATAAAGAATTATATATTAACGATTGAATCAAAAACTCAGATATATGTTTCATTGGCATATTAATTTTATATATGTTAGTTAAATTATATAAATTGGAATCTTGTTATTTGAATAAAGAAGAGTTGAAATTACCTAAGTTTCAATCCTAAGTAGAAATGTTATACTGTCAAGGATACTTACGAGCTATTTTTGATATAATGATAATGAAATTTATTAATTTTAATTAATAAACTATTAGATACATCTCAATTATTTATTTAGTTACTTATTTTTAATATATCTTAAAGTGTACGTATTACTTGCTAATTCATTTTTGAAATTTAAATTGAATTGATACTGGATTGAGATAATTTCTAGGGGATAATTTATGGACCTTCCTCCTACGCCCACGGGCTACAAAGTTGAGGACAACTTTAATGATGAAATTTCACGTCTCTATGAAACGGAGAGTATGAAAAATTAGGTAGGGGCAAATCAGCAGTAACTAAATCATGGTCAATTATTAAGAAAATCTTCTTTTCATTGGAGTAGCCCCAAATTCGATAACAAAGATAAATTTTAATTCTGATTTTAGAGCAATTATGTTGCAATTAACACTGTGCTATTTGATTGGTTGATATTTCAAGTATGATTATCGATAGCAAGGGCACAATTATTTAGTTTATCTTTCTTTTTTTCTTTTAATCTTTGTGTAGGGGCATATGCAAGACATGTGTTCTCTCTCACAAGTAGGGGAGTCTCATACCCTAAAAATCTAATCTAATGCTAGCAGGGAGCATAATTGCGCATATTTAATTTTTAAATTGGATTCATTTTCGACAGTTTAAAACATAAGAAAGATCTTTTTTATCATCTAATTTATGGTTGCGACCAAATGTTAAATAGGGATTGGAATTTTAGAGAGAAATTTTTGTGTAGATTTGTTCGTTGTAGCACTCCAAAAAAAAAAAAATTCTAATCTAATGACTGTAAGTGATGGAATTCCAATAAAGTGGTAAATAATAATTTGAAAATGAGGGAGTTGCGTGCTTTGATTATAAAACGGTTTTTGTAGCGCACGCGAGGTGAGTGACGAATGATTGTGACTTTCAATCTGCAAACCAAAGAGGAAACAACTTAAGTAGGCTGCAAATTTTGAAGTCCCTGTGCTTCGAGCCTAAAATGAAAGCAGATAATTTTTTTTTTTAAAGGTTCAGTTAACAAGACAACTGATTGCGTGATGGATGTTTTTAATGTTCACGGAGGTTTGGGTCTTTGGGAGCACTGCGAGAGGTACGTTCCCAAGCTCTGCATGACCAACATTTTTGAAATTGCATCAGCTTTACAATTGCTCATTTTCATAACTTCAGTTAATCATCATATATGATAAATCGAGAATGTGTTTGTCCTTTGCTGAATGTGCATGCTTTTAGATCAATTGTACCGATTGATGATCTAAAAGCTCAAATTCTTGAAATTCGCATATATATATATATATATGATCAAGGCACATTTACTTGAATGCTAAAGTGATGGAAATATCCAAGATGGACCACCCTAAGATCACATATATATATATATATGAGCCTAAAAGGATGATTTAAAGCAGCACATGATGAGGCCCTGCTGCGAACTTAATTGGCCTCCTTTTTTCGATCAACACAGATTTACTGCCACACCTAAGCTGCAAAAAAGACCAAAGTCCCAGCGTACAATTCTTGAAGATGCTGTGCTTTTTAGTGGATAGCACATAGCAATGGAAAACAATGCAACCCTTTTAACCCAAGGGACTATTCCTCAAATTAGTAGACAGCACATAGCTGGCTTCATTTGATGTCCTATGTTATTAATAATATTTAAAAAATTCATAATTTAAAAAATAAAAAAATTATAAATATTTAAATTCAAATTAATTTTTATACTTAGATATATCTTTTAAAAATTGACTGTCAATATTTTTTGTCTAAATTTTTTTTTTGAATTGACTGGGAAAGTGATTAAAACTTTGGGTAGATACATTTATTACAATTTATAAAACAAGATAAGGAAATAAGATTAAACTGAAGTTTCCTTTGAATTGTTTCGGTCATGGATCACTTTTTCTTATCAGTTGGACCAGCTGGGCGTATTACGCGCACTCTCCTGTAT
>JAQSVH010000004.1:15469867-15481987 GCA_029448705.1 Adansonia digitata
GCATAGGATTTGATCCCAAAATTTCAGACCAACCTTTGCTTGGTTTTTGCCTTTAATTCTTACTACATGCGTTGGTTGGGTATAATAAGAATTTTTGAGTCATATTTTAGTACGTTACAGTAATGAGGTTATTTAATTCTCAGATCACGGAATAGTCTATCATGATCTTATTTCGTAAAATTACTAAATAATTATTTTGAGCCCCTCACTGAATTACTATTTCGACATTAAGTGAAGTAAGAAATTACTTTAGAAGATTCAAATCTCTATTACATACAGCTATTTTATTTTCATTTGTGCTCTATTATATTCTCATAGAATGGCTATTTCACTAAAGCTTTGTTCCATTCCAGTGGACGTTTAACAATTAAGAAGATTTATTTTAAAATAACAACACCTACCAAACCAAAATTATTAAGGATAGAGAGTTCAATAATGTATTAATGTTGTTTAGATAAGGAGTTAAAAGAACAAACCATCCATAGAAAAAAAAATGAAGTTAAAAGAATAAGATTTTAGTATACCAAGCCAATAAATCAATGTTGAATAAATAGAAAAATTATTATTTAATTTGAAGAATTCATTTTAATACATAATATTCTTTTTATTATATTAATTATTTTTTATAACTTTCTTTAGTATACCCTAAAACGATCATTCAAAGAACCCAAGTGGGTGAGACTAGACAAAAACAATCTATACTTGCCAATAGCATGGTTATATGATCTTGATCAAAAGCGTTGGATACACGTACTCTATCTTGATCAAAAGCATGGATATCCGTATTCTGACATGAAAGTGATAAGAGCTTAATTCGCCTGCAGATAACAACTTGTCGGATACGGCCACAGATCAAATCAAGTTAGTGATGAAATTGGCTTAGTTCCTTATATACATATATATATTGATGAAATTCGTCTATCTTCAAAGAAAAAAAAAGGATATTGTGGAATTTAGTTCATTTAACAAAATGAATTCCTCAAATTTCGTAACTGACTTGATTTGAACTTGATTGAGTTTTTATTAGTTTATGCTATCTGATTTTCCCGAACTAGACTTTAATTACTACTGGATTTTCCTGAACTTTATAACTTTGGATCAGTTGAGGAGTTGCCTGGCCACTGGAAAATATCAGCAGTTTTGAGTCATTTACACCTCTATGACATAAGCAGCAGTACAATGGAATCAATTTCAGATTTTAAATGTAGTTATGACATGAAAAAAAAAGCAACTGCTTTAACTGCTCGGGCTGCATATAATTCCAAGCTTCCTATCTGATTTTCCAGATTCCATTAACTCAGTGTAGAAAATGTAGATGGAAGAAGAATGAACACAAAATCAAAGAAATCCTTTACAGAAGAAAATAAATTCCAACTACATAGTTCATAACTCTGATAAATCTTCAACAAATGAAATGAAAAAAATGGAAATGACAGCTATAATAAAGAATTTTATGATGCATAAAGAATCAAAGAATAAACACCAAATTAATCGACTCCACTGCTACAGACTGATCTAACATATGTCCTGAAAAGAAATGACTCGGTATGAACTATGAAGTAACTGTATTACAAAGAATTCTGACACTAGACCAATCTTATCTGCAATAAAAGAATGAAAGAATAATGACAGATTTCTCTACCTACAAAGAATTCTGTGTCCCTTTCTGTATGCAAGAATGGAAATCAAAAGATGGTATGTAAGAAAATGTAATCCGCAACAAATCAATCAACTTGGCTGAGGAAATGAGGATGAGCTGCCGGCAATGTCAATGGGTGTCCAAGCTGAGACCGAATAAAGTGGCTGATCTAACCAACTTAGTGTAAGCGCCCCTCCATCCTCCCCTTGCTTCTTGACACTGTAGTAGTTCTGACAAGAGTACATCTTCAACAGCATTTGGCCCTGAAGCAGTTCCCTCTCACTGATCCCCATGCATCTGAACCTTCCTTGCTCCATCAACTTCCTCCACTGCTCAAAACTCTGGTGCCTTTCAAACCTGTCGCATCCTTCGCAAGCGATTATATTCCTGATTTCCTTTGCAAACATCTCCTCTACTTTGATCCTAACTGGACTCTCCAAGGGAAGGCTAAAATCAATTGAGTCAAATATGGCAGAGTAGTATCTCAATGAATTGGTAACTCTTGCTTCTAAGCTTAGGACATTATGTTCAGCTTCTTGCTCTGCCACGATGACTACTGCAGGGTTTGTGCTACGAATAAGTCCCAAAAAGTCCCTGAGCACCCCTCCATTTCCATTGTAAAGTGTCTTGTGCAGTTGAAACACACAATTCACGGCTACACTCTCTTCCTCTTTTACATGAAGCATCCACAATCGCACATCTTCTAACCTGTCCACAACTGGATGGAACTTGAAAGGCAAATTCAATGCCTCGGCAAATCCTGCGAGCCTGTCTCCCGTTTCGTTCAGTTCTTGCTTGGACTCACCGATTCCGGTAACTCTAACATGGCTTGGTGGATTAGTCCTTGAAGCTAAACTCTGGAACAAACTAGGCCACTGAAGCCCTTGCTTGATATCGAAATCTATTATGTGAACCCTGTCTTTCCCCTCAAAGGCTCTCGACAATATCTCATTTGATGTGAAATGCAAAAATTTTGGAATCGGACTTGCCTGATTCAAGAGTCTCAATGCAGTACCATTGTCATCATCAAACCGATCAAGCTCTCGAGGAGTTGTGATATGAAAAATGTGAGGCCAAAGCCTTGTAACTCGAAGAGCCAAAGCTTCAGAGTAGTAAGCAATTAGACGGCTTATAGCACTCCCTCTTGGAGAAGCAAGATCACCCAACATAGCTATAAAATGATTGATGGCGGCAATGTTCTTTGATCCAATTGCTTCAACACAAGCTGTAAGCAAGTGGACAAGCTCAAACTCCTGATGCTCCCCATGGTTGTTCTCGTCCTCATAAGCCCCCAAACCAGTACCCTCCTGCGGGTAGGGATTCCCTGAACCATTACCAACTTCATGTTCCGTGGCTTGTTCATTTATCCGAAGTCCCAAGCTATGACTCTCTGAAGAAGTACTTGATCCTGAAGCTTCCTTTGCCGGCCTATGGATCGTCTTGACATCCTTTTCCCTGATGTCAGTGATCTCAGTTATCACTGATTCGGTCCAAGGATTGTTAGACAACGGCAAAGGTGGTGAAATCACTTCACCAGGCACAAAACACGCCCTGTCTTCATCTCCTGAGCAAGTCAGGGAGAAAGGAACCTGAGGAGCATTTTGTCCTGTGGAACTTGGTTGAAACCAAAAATCTCCGGCACCTAGTTGGCCCAAACACAAATTATCACCACCACCTTCATGAATATCACCAGGATTCTCATTATGACTGCTACCCTTTTTCCTCTTCGCCCTGTCAATGACTGACTCATCAATTAAACCCTGCTCAGCAAACCTCTTCAAACATTTACTTTTCTCCCAAAAATCATCCTTGACCTCCCTCCGTCTCTCAAATGGATTTTGTGAAGCAGTAGTCAATGGCGGCAGACTAATGTTCTGCTTACAACCGCTGGTCTTGGATTCAAGTGGTTTCTCCACAGAAAGGCCAACTGGCCTAATCGGCTGTGACCTTGAAGTGTCCTTACAAGAAAAACTACATGGCAAGTCCAATCTCCGTGTGCTCATTGAAGTCTGGAAATGGCAAGCTTGAAACTGTGCAGGTGCTTCACTCCTCAATCTATGCCTTGGTGACAGCAATGTAGAACTAGAACAACCTGCCAACATTTCTCTACAACCTTCCTATTTTCTTTCTTTTGTCAATTCTACTTCAATTCACCCACCCCAAGTTCCTCTAATTTTCTTTCCCTATCTCTCTTTGTTTCTCTAAGTTTTGAAACTATGCAATGTATGAATTGTTGTATGTATAAAAATCCTATTTGTTTATATGAAACTTTTCATGTATATTTGGAAAACTAAATCTAAATAGATAGACCAATGCTAAGTGAGTGTGTGAATTTTCAAGAAACCAAAAGAAATCAAATAAAAAGGAATCCGATAAAAAAAATACAAACAAATTAAACAACATAGAAAATGGAATTTTTTTTGGTAGGTGTTCCTGTGTGAACAATGTGTGTATGCAATGAAGAATTAATTAGAACATGAAAAAGAAGATAAAAAAAATCCCACCCCAGAAAGAATCAAAGATTTGTTAAGAACTAAACTAAAATACCTACCACCAAACAATCATCGGATTCCCAAACATTCACAAACAACTCATTCGAAAAGCTTATAATCAATAGTGTAAAAAACATCCAGATTGGAGACAAAAACGCGTAGATTCTCAAACCTGAACTTCAAATCCGGAAAAACTTTGACGCCCATCTCAGCATTTGAGGTTTGCAACAACTCCATGGTAGCTGAAACTGAAATGGAATCCAAAATCAAAAAAAAAAAAAAAAAAAAGAAAAACCCAGATTTGAAAACCAACTAAACATGCATGAAAACAAACTGAAAAACGATCAACCAATAATGAAACATATCTCTCGAAGCTCACTAGCCAAGAAAACCAAAAAATGTCCGAGTTTTCAGATAATACCACTACTAAAGCTTAAAGCAATTTTACTATTTTTCTTGGTTCATCTTCTTCATTGAACTATTTCTACTACTATTGCTACTACCTGTAGTATACTACTCGACACAACTTACTAGTGAATACTTACCACTTTCACCTTCACGTCTCCATCATTGCTTTTCGTTTCTTCCTTTTTTTTTTTTCTTTTTCCTTTTTATTTCTGGGATTCATTTCAAAAGAAAAAGAATACCCTGGAGAATAATAGCCCAAGTGACCGTTGAGTGCGGTCGGTGAAATATGACCGTTGACAGGGATAGGGAGTTGGTGTACGGACCGTGTAAATTTTTTAGGGAATTTCTTCTGGAGAGGGGGTTGAAATTCACGTGATGTGCACGTGCTTTGTGTCCTGGTACCGTTCTCTTGACCGTTGGGTCACGGCACAATTAGTTTGTGACCATTTTTCCGTAATTTTTGTATCGTCTGTGTTACGAAAATTAACATCTATTTTAACTTCCTTAACCTGTCAATATTAAGATAATATATGGAAACACGTGGCTCAGGTTCAGCCACCGTTACTAGGCAGGGCAGATACCTTTAATTTTTTACGTTTGCTTGGGACCCACAAATAAATAAATAACTTGAAGGATCAGACGAAGGTGTTTATAATCAGACAGGTAAAAATGTCAAGAAATGGTTTTCGTCAGGTGAAAAAGAAAATGAGATATGAATTGCAACGAAAGATATTTTAAAAAAAAAAAAAAACAACACTAAAAATATATTCCTTTGGCAAAGACATGAAGTAAAAATTTTACGGAATATTAATTAATTCATCTTATTCAGGACTTTGGCATGCTTATTGTAGATTTTCGATTGGCTGTTGCTGATTAGGAGGATACTGATTGTCGTATTCTATATAACTTTTTTTAAAAAAAAAAAAAAAAACCTCTGAAATCTAGTCCAGCAACAATTATAACAAAATGACCCAACCCAATTACACCACTCCACGGGTTAATTGGGTTCATCAATCTTTTAAATTTAAAATATCTTTTTCATAATATTTTAAAGCTTTTTTTAAAAATAATATTAATATAAAATTAAAAATAAATTTCAATTTAAATAATTATAATTTTTTAATTTATGAACTAAAAACTTAATCAAAATATATTTAATTATTATCTAAACTTAAAATCAAACCAAATACAATAAAAACCAAACTAAAACCAAACCAAATACTACAATTTCAACCAATTCTCGATTTATCGATTTTTTTTTTTTATTGCTAAGCTCAGCCCAGCTCAGCTCAGCTCAGCTCATCACATTTTTCCTTTTTGTTTTTTTAACTTGCAGGAACACAACATACGATCTAATCTGCTGCATGAGAAGTAACCTGACATATATCACTACCACGTCTATACAATACAATGCAATGCATTCATTCCCTTTCAATCAATTCAACACCACCAACAAAATGCAACAATACTGATCATTGTCAAAGTCCAACATTAATTGTATGTCCTCTCCTGAAATTTCATGTATTTCATCAACCAAATACAACCCTTAGGAAAATTCCATTACTTCATGTACTGTACTTCTTCATATTTCAATAAACTAAAATTTTCCCAGTAACTTTCTACAATCTTCGTGTAGGAATTAGATGTTTTCAGATCAACTCCAGAAATAGGGCTTCTTGTTTGCTTGTTAAGCCAAGTTCATTTAATGTCAAACTCCTCTCTCCATCACTGAAAGCACGCCTCGGGTATGGCCTCACCTGTGCAAATGCTCAAATTAGCATGACATATATTCCTTACAGAAAGACAAGTAGCGGAAATTTTCCTCAATTAGCGAAAAATAAATCATCTATCTATCTAGAATGATTGGATACCAATAACAATATGGTACTCGGCAAAAAACTTGGGATGAGAAACTTTTACCAGTCGATAAGTGCCTGGCTTGACCCCTCTACCAATATCTATGAAGTCATATAGAGACTGCAAAGCAAACCCAAAAACCACGTCTAGCATTAAGCATGCACCAGGAAAAGCGACAGAAGTAAACTCTTCTTCATAAATTTACCTGCAGCCTATCAGACTTGAGAAATCGGCGGCCCCTGCGACTGCCATCTGGCATTCGCACTAGAAGGGTTACAGCATTTTGGTCGTTGGCTGCTGGTTCCTGCGGCAGAGAAGCTTCTTTAGCAGCTAATTGTCTCTCACGTTCCTGCAAGTAGAACCACAAATGATGCAAATTCAAAACCATGAAAACTATATATCTACAGTGAGTGAAATTATATTTACAAAGCATAAGTGAAGTAGAAGAGCAATAATGCCATGTTGATTACGTATAAAAGCAACAAACAGATTAATAATTCGTTTTTTTTTTAATAGAGAAAAACCTAAGTTATCTGAATAATAAAAAACATTTTATATCATCTCCAGTAAGACATCCACAGGGTGAATTGCAGAAATGAAGTTGAAGAAGACAATAGTTGTTCAAGATTTACAAGTTTGTTTTGCCTACAGTACACAAATTTGCTTGTAAAATTAATCATCCCAGATAAACTTGAAAACCAAACATTTAGATAACAAATTACCTTGGTCTTATTGCTAGAATCTAATCCTTTATCTCATGAAATGAAGAAACACAATAGAATATATCATTTTCCCCAATAAATGGACTGATCCTATGTGCCAGTTAGGTTTACCAATGATCAGAACAATAACTAATAATACCTGTTCCTCCTCCACCTTCTTACGAAACTCTTCCTCTTTGCGCTGTTCTTCTTTGAGAGCAGCTTTTCTAGCTGCCTCCTCCTCTAAACGGCGAGCTTTAGCTTCTTCAATTGCTTTCAACTCTTTTTCTCTGTCAGCTTGCAATGATGCATAATACTCATCATCCTGAATGCCTCGTGTAAATAGGCAACTGTTAGAACATTACTTCTAGACCAAAATTTGAAGCCCGTAACTTTCATTCATATCACCAAAAAAAAAAAAAAGAAAAGAAAGAAACTAACTTGCTGTTCCCGTATCAAGCGTTGAGCTGCCAAAGAGGGTGATGGGGGACGGGGGGTATGCCAGCGACTGGAGCCCTCAGGCCGCATGAACTGATGAGGTGCATATGCAAAACGATATCCACTCTCAGGGATTCCACCAAACATTGCAGCCTCAAGCATGACTGCCTCATCATGCTCCTCAGAAGAGATGCCTCCCCACTAGTAGAGAGCACAAGCCAAATATTATTTTTAGTATAGAACATAGGTGAAAGGCATTAGTTAGAAGAGAAAGTCCAGAGTAAATTTATGGAATAGAATGCATATTTAAGTTCTCATTGAGTATCAGCAGGAAATTGTGCAAGGATATAACCTCATCAGAAGGGATGATGTTTCCATTGTTCTGTGGGAGATTGCCTGTGCCTTGTTGTCCAGGACTTGATGGTGGGCTAACCTCAACAACTTCAACTTCTTTTGCAGATTCCCCAAAGCTAAATGGGGTCTGTCTGGAACTGTGCCTAACAAGAGGAGGCTTCTCCACATCTTCAGCTTTATCTTGAATGGAAGAGCTTCCCTTAATTAACCTATATCAATTCGAGTCAGTACACCATAAAATGTAGAAAACGCAAATAGACTTGCAGGTTTGTAATCATAACATAATCACACAATGCCTAATGCTTAACCAGTGACAATGAAATGTACCTCCCATTTGAGGCTGCCATGTCCCCGAGCTGCACATCAGCTGGTTTAGAAGCTTCCACTTCTGATGTTCCGGCAGAAAAACCCTGCTTACACAATGCCTTCTCTTTCTCTGCTGTCTGAATTTGTTCACATTAAACACAATGAAGAGATTATTATATGAAAACATGATCTTAACAAACTACAGCACAACAAACCTTCAAGGACAATGAAACTGCTTCTGCAAGTTGAGCATCCTCCTCCAAATGAGACTGATTGGGCGGTGGCCCAATATCACTTAACTCCTGCACAAACATTTAAAGGCAATTTGTCAGGCAAACATTTACACCATATAAGAGAAGGAAGAGCACCAGAAGAACATTACACTGGAAGCACCTGTTTGTTAAAACTGACCTCAACATCCCGTTTGGAAGCCTCAATGGCAGCTCGAATCATTTGTTCTTCAATGTCATTGCCATAGTCTGGCAAATTATCAAAGACAGCAGCACCCGGTGTGATCTGTTGGTCATGAGAGGTATCATTCTGCAGACTTGGCTGCACAGTTGAATCCTCATCCACTTCATCGATTATAACAGTCTCGTTGGTATTTAAGCCATGCGCTAGAGCAGTTTCAGATACATCCTCGATGGCAGGAGCATGACCAGAAAGATGTGATGGCTCATTGCTATCCTTAACCTCTATAGGTATCTCCCTCACCTCTCTCGGATGTGTAACCAATGGTTCTCGAGTTGTAAAATCAGAAGCACCATCAAAGAACCTTCTACGAAAGTTTGGGTCAAGCAGTGAGAACGCATTCATTGTTCTAGACGCTGGGAGAAGTGGAAAGCCTGGCCTGCTTGGTACAAGTTCTATTGGATCATCTATATCCATGGCGTCATCTACAGGAACTACAGTTGACGTTGACTGTGTGCTGCAAATAGGAAAAATAAAAATAAATAAATAAAGCTGTAAACAGAGAATTACCAATCTTAAGAAAGTATAGCACAATTCACAAACGTGTTTCCATCTCCTCCACTGAAATATGCATTTACAGCTGCATTAAGATCACCGCCATGCTCCTGATTGCAAGGCAAAATAAAAAACAGAAAAGTGAGAGATGCACATATCTAACTTGATTTTAGGAACAGATGCAAATAATCCAAACTAACACAACAAATAATGCAGCTCAAGAAGAAGTAAATTTGATCGTGCTAAGTGGCATTTTCCAAAAATCTCATCATCAAGCAATAGTCTTCATAAAATCCCATAAAAATACATAGTGAATGATAAAATGAAGGGATGCCTGGGAACGTCACAGTCAGATATTTAGAATAAACCTCAGTTTAACCATCACTATGAATGAGCAGTGAGCTCACAAAGGAGTCCAAACGCAAGAATGCCAAAAACACATTAACTGCAAGACATTTATTTAAATCACTAATCTAATTAAAGGGGCACCACTCCATGTTAGTTACCCCGTGCTTCTATATGCCATTGTAAGGGCTTCAAAACTGACTAATGGAGTTCACAAAACCTTAGGCATTATACTAATCAACATTGAATGCATTTACCGGAACCATGAAAAGAAAACATCTTCAAATTCTAATCGACTGCAACATCATTTTTTCTTTCATTTTTTCCCCCGTTTGAGTACCAGTCAACCATCCAATTTCTTTCTCTTTTTAAAGAAAGCTGATTCATTTGTGACTAATATAAATTTTATAAGTTACAAACACATATAAAATAATTGAAAATGAAAAAAAGAAAAGAAAATAAACTTTACGGATAATTCATCAGAACCTTAAAATAACCCATGGATTATAGTCATTGACTAAAACCCTAATCCAAGCTCAAGCAATGAAACTTCAATTATCTTCAAGAAACGAATCATACGATAATTAGCAAACTAAATCAACAATGCAAAGCAAGACAAATCCAAATTTTTAACAAATTAATCAATCATCCAATCAGCTATCAACCTATTATGAGAAACCAATTCGATAATCAAGCTAAAATAAAAAAAAAATTAAATTAAACTAAAATTTAATGAAAAAAGTATCCGAAAACTACCTCAAGCTTTTCTATGGCAACGGCTTCGGGTACCCCAGTGATGTTGATGAAAGTCTCGATTGCTTCTTGATTAGGTCTGGCCATTGCATAAATTAGGGTTTTTTTCTTAATTTAATTGTGGGCAGCTTAATACTTTCAGAGATTTTTTTTTTTTAACAAAATGTTGTGAGAAAAAAATGAATATGAAAGAAAGATATGATTTTTGTGGAAAGTTTGCTTGGGGCAGGGGCTTTTATTTAAGGGCTTGTTTGGACATTTTCCCTTTTTTTATTTTTATTTTTTAAAGGATTGAGTTTGGGATTTAGGAGCTTCTCCAATCTTCGACGCTTCTTGAATCTTGAAGCATAAATAAATCGCCTTTAAAGCTTTTGGAAGTAAACCTATAGATGTAGGGCATCTTCGGTGATTTAATTATAGTTTTGTATTCAGAACGAAAATATTTGATAAGATTACGATATATTTAATAAATATATAATTTTTATAATTAAATATTTAATGCATTTAATAATTTATATTTTATTTATTTTTATGTGATTTATATGAAAAAATAAAATATTTCGAGCATAATATATATCATAATGAATTAGTAGTTTATATGTATTGTGCACAGATCTAATCCAAGGATTAATAACTGTTATAACTTTTGTAATTGATGATTATAATCCACATTAAATTGATTAGATTAGATGTTAATTATTATTCATTAAAAATGTGAAACTCAAAAGACTGTATATTTATTTTTTTATATAAAAAGAAAGTATTAGTGTTAGTTAATGTTTATAGAATCAATTATTAATTACAAGTCTAATCAATAAATAATTAGGTATATTTATTGTTTTTCATATAAAAATAAAGTATATATGTTTTTTTTTTCACTCAAAAAAATAAAAATAAATTAATGCAACTTATCTTGATCATGATCGTCATAAAAGATCAGACGCCATGCCAAAAAACTTCCATGAAGTCTTTCTTTATTATTATTATTATTATTATTATTATTATCTTTTTCCGTTTGTATTTGGATAATAAGTCAAGATACAATGATTCAAGGATAAAGCTAAGAATCGATTGAGGCTTATGCCTTTCATACTTCGAATTAACATTATGCTTGGCAAGAAGAAATGAAAAAAATAAAATAAAATTGAAAAAAAATTAATTTTTTTATCTTTTTTTATTTAGTAAGAGAAAAAGAAAAGAGAAAAAAAATTGTGTATAGTTATATATGTTTTTATTATAAATTCAATCATTTCAAATGTGAAAAAAAAAATTCATTCCACTCAAATTAATAATTTATATTTACAATTTTACTTTTAAATTCTTTATTGTGTAATTTTATACCAAATAGAATTAAAGAAAGAAATTCCTAATTCACATATTTTTCTCCTCTTTCTATTTTATTTCTTTTTCTACCTACCTACCAGTGTAAATGTTTTGATTCTTTTCCATTCTCATCTAATCTGATTCTAATGTGTTGTGTAGCTAATTGCACATACCAAAAAAAAAAAAGTATTACTGTATCTCAAATGTCAAATGTGACTTCGCACTAAATTAAAATATTGTATCGATAGGTACAGATTTGTACACATCAGTGTCCGAAACCAGTATACCATTTTAAAAAAGTTAGGCTGCCAAATTCCAAGTAATTCAGTTTGGGCCTAGAATGATCCACCTTCTCACCTTCCTGGAATTTGAGCCCAGTTTCTCTTGCACAAATGGGTCAATCGGAAATTGACATTTATTTGAAGTTATATTCGATACTGAATAAATCAGAATAAGTAAATTTTTTTTTTGTCCCATAATTGAAATTAGTAATTAAATAACATACAGATTCATTTTTTATATAGTAATAATAATAATA
>JAQSVH010000004.1:15490447-15505041 GCA_029448705.1 Adansonia digitata
CCATAATTGAAAAAGAAACCCCATGGCGATGGGTCATGTTTGGCCATCAATTTTTGGGTTTCTCCCACCTCATCATCTAATCACTACACTACACCACTTTACTTTGATTTGATTCATCTCAAAATGTACATGCATATATATATATATATATATTTTAGAATATGCCCTTGTTAAAACATAAACAAATTGAATTAAAATTTTAACATGATATTTATATTAGTATATGATAAATATAATGATTAAATTTTTAAATCAATAAATTTATAATTAAAACTAAATTATTATAATAAATTATATATAATACAAAATAAATTAAAATATAACACAAATAAAACATAAAAATAATTAAAATATGATATGATACAATATAAAAAATAAAATAAATATATCAAAATCTACCTAAATTAAATTACTATTGTATTAAAATTTAAATTTGGTATTAAAACTATGAGTAGCAAATTTGCTCCTTGAGATGTATGTATTGTATCAAAAAGGACAAAGGAAAAAGTAAAATGATTTTTTCTTTCCTTAGTAAAATACATTTTGTCATGTCCAAGGCACAGACAAGAAGAACAACTGTCTCCTCAATTTATCTCTTCCTTGTATAACACAAAAACCACCGTACAATCTTCGAACTTTGAAACTGTCATTACCCATCGTTTCTAAATTATTTATTCTATTTTTCACCAAATTCAATTCATTAATCTCCGAATGCATCCATAACTTGCAATTGTTTTGCTCATTAATTATGTATTCATTTTCAATCTGCAATCAGCAAGATATTATAAAAGACATTTGAGTAAGGATGAAAATATCGGATTAAAATAATGGATCAAATTGATTTAATCAAAATTAAAAATTTATTCGATTCTATTTTTTTAGCTTTGCTTGAATGTACTTAAAATATCACGTTGATTGTACCGTGAAAATGAAAAACAGAATAAAAATAAAAAATTATTTTACTCAAGCTAAAATCAATTCGATTCATAAAAATTGAAAAAAATAAAAAAAATTAAAATTATTTTTATAAATAATAAGATTTAATTCATAACATTTTAGAGTTACGTTGAAATCTATAATACTAAGCCAAAGTTATCAATTATTTATCGTATATAATATTTATTTAATATTAAAATTATTTTAAAATATTATTTAAATGAATTTTCGTTTAATTGATTTAACCAATCGAATTGAAAATAAAAAGTTTCACTAATTTGGCCTATAATTCGGTTTTCTTTAAGATTGCATTACATCATTGGATCCAATTAATTGAAAACAAATTTTTTATTTAAAGAATAACATTCAAATCCATTTTCTAATAAAAAATAATATACTGAATGCAAAAAAAGAAAAAAAGAAGAATAAGAAAAAGAAAATAGACATCCACAGATCCTATAGAAACATCCAACAGTAATTAGAGGCATCAGCATCACCATCCGTTTATTGGACAATCTTTGAGCCACCCACTAATCAAGAAGCTAGTGGAGTCAACTAACTAAAGCACAGATAAATAATCATAGCCGTCCATTGATAAGACCCCAAAAAAAAAGTGGAGAAACAGTAGGATCATATCATTTAATCAGATCCTGTTCGTGTGTTTGTTTATTTATGGAAATACGCTTTTGCATGCCGGATGCGGGTTGTTCCTATCAACAAGATTTGGTGCCACTGTAACTGCAGGTAGCTCCTTTGTCTTAGGCTATACTCAATTCCCTGTCCCACCAGCATTTCAGGATTTTCTTCTAATTATATAATTATTTTAATAATAATTAATTATTATTTTATAATAATTAAACACCTCCACTTGAGGGAGTGGAAAACACAGAATTTGACTTCACTCATCTCCTTTCTGCACCATTATTTTAAACAAGAAAGTTTTGTTTTTTTTTTTTTCTAATATTAGAGTTAAGATATTCGAATTTAGAGTAATTGTTTAATATAATTTTTTTAATTTTTATATATTTTAAAATTATAAATTTATAATCTTATATTTATATCTAAATACGATGATTACAGTTATTTAATACTTAAAAAAAGGGGGGGGGGGAAACAACAGGTACCACGAGAGCTAAGAGCTGTCATTTTGTGTACTACAACGGCCCTTCCTTGTATGGTGGTCTCAGTACTTTCTCAATCTTTTTCATCCTCCCCCGATTCAACGAATGTTGAACTTCTGCATAAATGGGGTACAAACTAGAAGTTGTTCCGCCTCGAATTCATGCGTTAAAATTTACGTTATTTTAATTTTTTATTTTTATTCGACACATATTTAAAAATAAATATATAATATAATATTTTAAGTATAAAAAAAAATGAGTACACATATCAGTACTCATATATCCCCTTGCAATTACGTTTAATTAAGGAACACGATTTACTCCACGTAAAGTGTCAAACAAAAAAGTGCAGAATATTCATTCAAGGAGTACTTACACAAAACCGCGTCCACAGTGCAAGATTGGCATTGGCATTGGACTTTTACAACACTAAACTGCTATGTTCCTTATTGATTGATTCCCCGCCTTCCATCCTTTTCTATTTCAATTAATGAAAGAAATGAGAAATCTCTCATGGATAAATCTTAATTACATGAACAATTCCAAAGTTGAAACTAAAAGTATTTGAAGACAGTAACAGAATGGTGGGGTTCATATTTCATATCAAAATCAGCTGTTCTTTTACCAAAAAAGAAAAAAAGTGCTGTTCAAGTACATAAGTATTAAAGTCCTTGTTTCGAGTGAACATAATACATATATATATATATTATTTTGATCAGTAAAACTCATTACCAGACAAAATTCCGGACACCAAGTTTTCCAAGATTCATCTGAAATCAATTGTCTGAGACTCGGAGGCATATACACAGAATTTTGTCCGATATCTTTGTGACAAAATGCATATAATGGAGGATAAAAGACTCTCACAGTGACCTACCTACATTGTAGTAGTAGTGGTTGTTTGCATGGGGTTCAGTCCGTGGCTCAATGGCCTGGTGGGGGCCGGTGCTCCATGTATTGGAAATTGGTTTTACCAGAATAGTAATTTCTCAGCTTTAAGTAGTCTCAAATTTGTCTTCTGGAAAGCAATGAAATTGCTATAAGTTATGAACAAAACACAGTTGTTGCATGCATATCCAGAGAGATTTCATTCGAAATCTTAGTGATGTATGCATAAAGATTGGGCCTTTGACATTCGGATTTAAGAATTGCGAGATTAGGATTTTACATGAGATATGATTCCAGGACAGAGAAATGAAAATCAAATGTTGCAGCATGTTGCGTTTGCAATATGAAACAGATACAGGGAAAATTTAGCTTAGATTTGTAAAAGACAATTTCAAAGATTTTGGTTAAGAAGCCAATTAGAATTTTGTAATTAATGATGTTTTAATTGTAGATTGGTGTTATTCTCAAGATACTAATTAGTTTGGTCAGACTGACATGACATGATCCTTTGAAATTCCATCGATCCACTCAAATCTACAGTAGTTGCCCATTCTGTTCCTCCAATATCTCCTTAAAAAAGGCTAAAATTCAGCCTCGTGCTTCTTCAGTTTTTTTAATGCTAATAATAAGCCTTTTACCCCTGATTGGGAAAAAAAAAAAAAAAAGAAATGCAAATCCAGCCAATTGATGAAGAGATAGAAAAAAAATTTATGGGGAAGCATCGTGTCAGCTTCTAACCTCTCTCAAACTGTTGAAGCGTTGACAAAGTGATTATGAACAATTCCTAGACAGACAGAGTTACTCTTTTGTTGTATTCTATCCCATGCCATCCTTAAAAGTTCAAAAAAAAAAACCAAAGTGATAAGGAATCTATAATTAATATCTTATGAGTAAATTCAATAATTTATATATTTATATTTTATAATATTATAATTATATTAATTTATTTTATATTTATATAAATTTTGATATATTAATAATTTATATTGTATAAATTTTAAAATATTTATGTACTTATTTTATTTATGATCGTATTTAAAATTAAAATATCTACCTTTTGGTACAGTTGTAAGCGACGCATCGCCTTCCTATTTAAGTAGAGCTTTCCCATGGCTGATGAGAGTCATGAGACACATGCCAGCACTTTCTTCTCCTACCTGTCGACTCAATTTCTTCCCACGTTTCCTGCGCCAAAACTCTTTTCTTATTTCTGGTAATTTCATCCTTTCCTTTATCAACCATTATCACCAGTTATAACCTTCTTTCCGTGACCAATCCAGCATTTATAGTTTTTTCGAGTAATTGGAGATGTTGGTATTAATGTGCATTGGAACTTTGTTCCTTATATGCATCACACATTGGGTTTACACGTGGAGAAATCCTAGATGTAATGGTAAACTTCCACCAGGCTCAATGGGCTTCCCACTTGTTGGCGAGACCGTCGAGTTCTTCAGCCCCAACACTGCTTCCGATATTCATCCCTTTGTCAAGGAGAGGATGAAAAGGTAAAAATCAATCTCCATGAATCTTGCATTCATTTTCCTGGTGATAATCCCATTTTTAACATGTTAATTGCTGCTGCTATATTAATTTGCAGGTATGGGCCGATATTCAAGACTAGCTTGGTGGGGCGACCTGTGATTGTATCGACTGACCCGGATCTCAATCATTTCATCTTCCTGCAAGAGGGACAACTGTTTCAGAGCTGGTATCCAGATACGTTCACGGAGATATTTGGACGTCAGAATGTGGGTTCCTTGCATGGTTTCATGTACAAGTACCTGAAGAACATGGTGCTTAATCTCTTTGGTCCTGAAAGCCTCAAAAAGATGCTACCTGAAGTAGAGAACACCGCTTGCAGAAGGCTAAAACGCTGGTCAAGCGAAGAAACTGTTGAATTAAAAGAAGCAACTGCTAGTGTAATTTAACATTTACCTCACTCATCTTTCATCATCCATCTAAGTTTCTGGTCAAGTCTAAATGATAACTTGGACTTTTTTGCAGATGATATTTGATCTAACAGCCAAAAAGCTGATAAGTTATGACCAAGACAATTCCTCAGAGAATCTAAGGGAGAACTTCGGTGCATTCATACAGGGATTGATCTCCTTTCCATTGGATATTCCTGGAACAGCTTATCACAAATGTTTACAGGTATGAAAGTGCTTTATTCATGCAACTAATCAGGCTTCGCTGAGTTAGAAACATATTCCTCCATGAGCCCATCTTTTTGTGTGTTTGACTTTTGATTTTTTTTTTTTTAATGCAGGGAAGGAAAAATGCAATGAAAATGCTGAAGAACTTACTAAATGAAAGGCGGTCTATGCCCAAGAAGCACCGAATTGACTTTTTCGATTTTGTTCTCGAAGAACTTCAGAAAGAGGGTACAATACTCACGGAGGCAATTGCTCTGGATTTGATGTTCGTGCTACTGTTTGCCAGCTTTGAAACAACTTCCCTGGCTCTAACTTTAGCCGTTAAATTCCTTTCTGACAACCCTTCAGTGCTGAACAAATTAACGGTATGTGAAATCATTTCAGCTAAAATCCTTTTATCTATAAAATCCTCTTCCCAAAAAACACACACTTAAGTATTTACACCTTACAGGAAGAGCATGAGGCAATCCTACGAAACCGGGAAAATACCAACTCTGGACTTACATGGAAAGAATATAAATCAATGACATATACATTCCAGGTGAGACAGTTGTACTTTAAACTTCTAATGACATTTACCAAATTTGCACAAGGCCGTTTGTTTTCCATACTGAGAACTGCAACTTGCATGCAGTTCATCCATGAAACAGTTAGACTGGCAAATATAGTTCCAGGAATCTTCAGAAAGTCACTAAGGGAAATCCAATTCAAAGGTAAGCATTAAAATGTTTCACTCATTTTGCAATTGCTATAAAAAAGTTTTAGCCATGCGATTAAATATGAAAACCAACACATAAAATTTTGTAATGATGCAGGATATACCATTCCAGCGGGTTGGGCCGTAATGGTCTGTCCCCCAGCTGTGCACCTGAATCCGGCTAAATACCAAGATCCTTTCGCCTTCAATCCATCAAGATGGGAGGTGGGTGAATAATGGAAACCGTATTGTCATTAACCTGCGAGATTACTTCTACTTTGAAGCTCAAAAATATTCAACCATGTAACTGCAGGGAACAGAAATGAACGGAGCTTCGAAGAATTTCATGGCGTTTGGTGGCGGCATGAGATTTTGCGTCGGAACAGACTTCACTAAAGTGCAGATGGCTGTGTTTCTCCATTGCCTGGTCACGAAGTACAGGTAAGAGCGAGCAGCTACAAACTACATTATGTTCTATACCTGCTCAGTTACTTTATGAGATACCAAGAGGTAGAAACTCATCTAGTTCCTGAACCGTTCAGGTGGGAACCAATCAAAGGAGGAAATATACTCCGAACTCCAGGTTTACAATTTCCTGATGGCTTTCACATTAAGCTCATGCAGAAAACTAGAATGGAGTAATTTTCCCGAAAGGATGCAAAACGATGTTAAGTGAAATCAGGATATCTGGCTAAGAAGCAGAACACCAAAATATTCCAACTTTGCATCGTTCCAGTCACTGTTGCCTTAACCTATTTTTTTCTTGGACCGCAGAAGAGGATAACAGTTATCAATACATCTTCATATTGTAGAAAATTTTAAAAAATAGAGAATCAATTATGTCACTTCTCCAACCAAGACGAAATCACTGCTTTACCAATGCCTCATAGACAAATTTTTTAATCCCATCATATACTTGAAGAAAAAAAAAAAAGGAAAAGGAAAATGAATATGAGGAGTTCTCAATTTACTCCGATGGAAGAGTAAAAAGCAAATTTTCGGCCATGCAACTTCAATCATGAATTATCTGACTACCCAAAACTGCACTCAAACTTCATCTCGATGTCCACTGTCTCATCTTCAATGCTCTTTCTATAGTTTCTATTGCCCTTCTGTGCTTTTGGTGCCCAACATCATCTTTTTCCTCCTGTCCACATGGACTTGCTGTATGATGCTAGAACTTTTGACATGTCTATGTTTGTGCTTGTGCTTGTCCTTGTCCTTTTGAACACGATTCCAATAATAACAATAAAAATCAGTGTCCCTTTCTGAATGGTTGTGCCTGTGCTCATGGTGAATATATTTTCATTTATGTCGACAGTCATGTTTGTGGTTCTTGGTTTTAATATGTTTTTTTGGCATGAACGTGGGATTGACCAATGCCAATGCTGAGCCTGTTAAGATCTCTGATTCTCCGATCATCAAACCCAAAATGATCTTCCCATCAGCCATAAAGAGGATCAAAGAATCCCTTTTGATGTTGAAAGCCAGACCAAGCACTGCATTTGCAAACAAAGTAATATAAGCATGTATAATTGCATTCTCCCTACCTTTTGATAAAGATAGAACGTTTTTTACCTGCTGCGAATATAGCCAGAAATAAACCAAACAGTACAATCCAACTCATACAGGTATATATTGTACGTGACAGCTGAAGTCAAAAAAAAAAAAAAACAGAGCATTTTCTTCTGAACACCAACAGAAAACAACTACATTATTGACACAACAGCAGTAATTAAAATTTAAGGTAGAAAAAACATAGAAGAAATGGAAACATGTAATAATTGCCAAAATGACCTGCAATTTTCTCCAGTGATTAAGTCTACCAAACTTCCCCACAGGTGTTTCCGAACTCCAGCGACCCCGAATCCAGTGATGAAGTAATCCGCACTCATAGAAAACACAAAACTAAGGCATAAAAGACACTATCTCAGAAACCCCGAATCCAAACTCCAGCAAAACCAACCCAAAAGACTATAAATGTTGGTTTTAAATTTTTTATATATACATATAAATAATAGAAATCAAATTTAGACACAGGGCAGATGACAATTACGTATTAGAAGAAGGACCGAAGAGAGGATTTTCTTTCAAAGGCCGAAAAGGAAGCCTGCCAAGAAACTTAGCCACGCAGCTTCCCTCAAATCCCAGATTGTTACTAGGACAATTATTGAAATACATCACCACAACAAAAACAGCAGTATTAGCCACCACAAACACGAACAAGCCATGACGTCCATTGCTTTTCACTATTTTCCACGTAGTATGGAGAAGATGATTGGTAATAGCCATTGACCCTGTTCTTCCCATTACTTCCTTCTCCTCTCTCGGGATCCGCACTTGCCATTCTCCTTCAAAACAAAAATCCTTCCTTTTCACCGTTTGAAGTATAAATTTGTGATTTTTTTTCCTGGGTATTTTTTTTCAAAGGAAACTGGAATCGAATTGAAGTTGAGAAGAATAGCTTGAAAGAAAAAAACCGATGACTACATTTGCTCTGTATCACTTCTTGTTGTTGTTATGGGTGCAGATTCAACCCTTGAAGTTAAAATATAGTACTAGCTTTGTACTCATGCTTGGAACTCTCTCTCTCTCTCTCTCTCTCGTGGGTTGCTTCTCGGTGGTTTGGAAGGAAACCTCTAGTGTTTATGCAATAAACTGTGTGAATATTTATTTTTTAGATGAAGGGTAAGATTCAATCAAAAACAGAAGAAAATTGAAGCAAAATTACTTGGATTGGACCAAATGGATTTTTAAATATGGAAAATCAAATCTTACAAGGAAAAGAAGAGGAAATTAAGTAGAGAAATGAGAAGATTGAGGATTTTCTTTTAAGAAGAGAGTGATTAATTATACTGGGAATAAATGATGGAAAACCGGAGCTTGGGAGATAAAATAATGATTTTTAAAAGGAGGGAAAAACATGAATTTATCGTTACCAGAAAAAAGAAAAAAACAAAACAAAAGAATGAAGCTTTATCTAACCTGAAACACATACGCAAAGACAAAACAAAATAATAATAATACACTTACAGATTGATGTTAAGCTTGGACTATCTTCAAAATTATTAGTCAATTCGCAATATTTTATTTATAATCACATTTTTCTTATTTTAGTATTGAACTAACATTTAGAACATTTACACTAACATTTGAAGTCACCAACAATAAAATTTATTTATGTATATAAACTGTCATCTCAAAAGGAAAATACCCTTTAAACCCTTCAGCTAAGGATGATCTTAGTAGGCCACAAATCTGCCATGCTAATGACTGATCCGATCTGAAAGACTGAAGTGGGAGGCGTGAGTTGGGAGCATTGAGGGCATTGGATTGGACGGTTTGGTGACTTGGCGGGCTGAAATTGGTTGCTTTGAAGCTACTTGTCTCTCTGTGCTTTTGGCATCTGCCCTTATCTTTCTGACTTACTTTCAGCCGCTCTCTGAGTAATCTCATCCACCAAATATTAGAAACTATAGGTCTCAGTCTACTTTGTATAAATTTGTACAATTTATTTTGTATAATTTTTTAGAATGGAAAAAGATGCTAAGGAAGTTTTCTAAGAAGTTTATATATATATATATATATGCACACAAATAAATATTTTCATAAAACAAATATATATACAAATTATCGCATTTTTTCTTTATTAAAAATTACATTATTTTCTACACAACAGTCAAATAAAAATTAAAAAATAATAATAAATAAAAGCTTCAATAAATGAGATTTAATTGGAAATAAAAACTGAAATAAAAACATAAAAAATTAGAATTGAAGAGACAGAAAATGTTTGGAATTATATGCATATAATTAATTTAGAAATACTCTTGTTTATTTTCATTATAATTACTTTTAAATTTTAATAACAAAATTCAACGTTCTTGACTAATAAAACAATAAATATTAATATGAACAAAAGCAATAATTATTAAGAAGACAAAAACTACAATACGGTAACTGCAAGAACTGCACCAACATTACCTGACAATAACCCTCACCCCCCCCCCACCCCCCGCAAAGAAAGGAAAAGCAAAATAGGACAAAACTTGCTTCAGTTTCATTTCATCAGCATCATCAATTCATCATTGTCATCTATCCATCTCCAACATTCCCTAAATTAGAACCCTAACTATCCAAATTCCCTAAAATAAAAAAAAAAAGTCCTTTGAAAACTGCTTGTTTTTATTTATATTAAAATTATTCTAGAATTTTTTTTTTTTTGAGAATTCCCAAAGATGGCTTCGACGACTCCAACGAACCGATCCTCCTCCGATGACATCATGGATACGACGCCGTTTCTCTCATCAACAAGCGGCGTGTCGCGGGAGGAGTCCATCACGCGACCATCCGTGCGTCGCCAGAGCCTTCGTGAAGCAGCTCGGTTCCTGCGCCGAGCCAGCAGCCGAAGAATGATGCGTGAGCCGTCCATGCTGGTTCGAGAAACAGCCGCCGAGCAGCTCGAGGAGCGCCAGAGTGATTGGGCGTATTCGAAGCCCGTAGTGATCCTCGATGTCGTCTGGAATTTCGCGTTCGTGGCGGTGTCAGTTGGGGTTTTGGTTTTGAGCGCGGACGAGAGGCCGGGTATGCCGTTGAGGCTGTGGATAATTGGGTACGCTTTGCAGTGTTTGTTGCATATGGTTTGCGTTTGTGTGGAGTACAGGCGGCGGAGGCGGCAGAGCATGGAGCACAGACCATTTAATGCCGGGGAAGAAGGGGTTCTAAGCCCGGGAACAAGGGTGGATTCAGAGCAGTACGTGACATTGGCTCAGTTGGAAGAGGATAGTGGAAGGTATACCGTTTGTATTAATTCAGAGTTATATTGGTATTTAATGGTTTGAGAAGTTAATGATTGTTTTGGATTACTTTTGAGTGTTGCTTTACTTGCTTCTTATTGATGAATTGGTAGGTTGAGATGGAAGACATTGCTTCCGCAGTATTAAGTGAGATGATGGTTTTTTAGGTTATGCGGTTATGGAATGGAATTTGGAAAGTTTGTTTCATTAGTTGGAAATTGGAATATATGGGTTATAGGCCCCATTAGAGGAAGTGCAAATTAGCTCAAGTTTTGTTATGATGTCTGGATTGCAATTAGGTATTTGATATAGGTTGCAGATTTTCATTTATGTAGAATCCACCCTACGTAGACGAAATTAGTTGAATTACATGTTGAAAATCTCATTATGATCTCTAGCACGTATGTGTTTTTTAGTGTATTTTGGATATATTTAACCTCATCCGTTGTAGCTTAAGTTGGATATGCAATTACTGCAAACTCATTTTAATGGCTAATCATTTAAAATTGATGTCTCCAGCAATGTTGCTAAGCATCTGGAATCTGCAAATACGATGTTTTCATTCATTTGGTGGATCACTGGATTCTACTGGGTATCTGTAGGTGGCCAAGCATTGGCACGTGCCTCCCCTCAGCTTTATTGGTTAGTTATTGTGTTGTTCTTCCTGCCGCTTTTTTGGTGTTTGAAGGTTTTCCTCTCCAATTGGATCCTAACTCTTTTAATGTTACTTTCTCTGCAGGCTTTGTATAATTTTTCTCGGTTTTGATGTGTTCTTTGTTGTTTTCTGTGTTGCACTGGCATGCATCATTGGAATTGCTGTTTGCTGCTGTCTTCCATGTATTATTGCAATCCTATATGCTGTGGCAGATCAGGTAACTTTCGCATCCTCCTGCGTGTAGGATAATTATCATTGTTTATGCCTCATTGGTTTGTTGGCTTGCATTTGATGCTTGATTTTTGTGCTTTAATTCTAGTTTTGTAATAAGATGGTTAATGGAGGTAATATACTCTTTGAAATTTAGTTTGCGGGGGTCTTTATGCTCTTGCGTGAATTTTGAACTTTCTACATGGATCTAGTTCAACTGAGGTAATTGTCTTAATCACAGTGGACTAACCAGAGGCTTGTATTCTGAAGGATGATACAATATCATGGTGGCCTTTTGTGTGATGCACATGTTGGATGTTGAGTTTTACTTGATGACCAAGCTTTAAGCATCTTTAAAAAAAAAGGACTCAGCTCTCTGCGTTTGACTGGAAAGAATTAATTAAGCATTTTTAACTTAAAAATTTACAATTTTTACAGTTGTGTGGCTCTTGGCTATTAAGATAGATTTACTTCACTTTGTTTTAACTTTTATCTTTTGTGTTTTTCATATGCTTTTCTTTCTTACTCGCTTCATATGACCTTTGAATCAGGAGGGAGCTTCCAAGGAAGACATTGATCGGCTGTCAAAATTCAAATTTCGAACAATTGACAATTGTGATAAATCTGCTGGTGATGTCCAAGGACCTGTTGGGGGAATAATGACTGAATGTGGAACTGATTCCCCTACGGAACATGTGCTTTCCGAGGATGATGCAGTAAGTTGATCTCTTTCGTTTTTGGTTTTTATTCTGTTTATTCCCTTTCTCCTTCCTCCAATGATTTGCATCTTTGGAAATTATATGATGTGAAGCGATGTTTGTTTTTGTGCTAATTCCTTTTGTCAGTCGAAGGGAGTTTAAGTCAAGTACCCAACTGATTGATTCTTGGGGTTAATTTGTAGGAATGTTGCATTTGTCTTTCTGCTTACGATGACGGAGTTGAGCTAAGGGAACTTCCTTGCAGTCACCATTTCCATTGTGCCTGTGTAGATAAGTGGCTGCACATCAATGCTACCTGTCCTCTCTGCAAGTACAACATTTTAAAGAGTAGTAGCCACGGGGAAGTTTAGAACATCGGAAACAATTATTCACGGTCACATCTGCGAACCTCTGCACGTGATTTTTGCTCAAGAGCATTATAATGCACAGCATGTCATATAGACTTAATGCAAGGTATTCTATTGTTTTTCTTGTGATGATAGCTGTAGACATTGTCATCATGGTGCTGGTGACAAATCATGATGTGGTTGTTTTAGCTCTGGCCTTCATGCAGTTTTTTGTGTATATTAGTGTTTTCCAGGGCATCTAAAGCACTAACTGAGTTGAAGAACTCGTTTGCTACTGTTTTGTTTTCTTTTTATCATTTGATAAGAGCATGTATGTTTACAGTCTGTTTAAGGCTTTTCTTCTGTAATCTGAATTACATTGGGTTGATATCCTAGAATTCGAAGTGAATTAGAGAAAGGAATTCAAGAAACAGAGTGATGCCTATTATTTAATTAATGTGCATGAAGCTAATTTTCATCATTTGATATTTATTGAAAGTGGGTGAATATGATGATCCCTTTATTCTTGCTAGAAACTGGAATCTACAAGGCAAACCTAATTAATGTTAAAAAAAAGAAAAAAGAGGTAAACCTAATTCTTGCCAGTTGATTGCGGGCTAATTTAAGGGTTTAAATAGCTGGCGTTGATGCACTTTAATCATGTTGTATTTATTATAATCATATTGATTATAAATATCAAAACTAAAAAAAATTGAAATCATAAAATATCGATTCTCAAATCGTTAGGATCGGTATTTAAATTCCTGCAGTTATTAACTCGTTGGAAGCCAATCACCTCCTGATCCGAGTGCACCGGGCAACCATTACTTTCCAACTTCACCTCCAGGTTAACAATCACATGACCCTTTGAACCGTCTTTAGATTGTAGCTTGTAGCTCAGGTGCCGGATTGAGCCCATCGGCGGCGCCCCAATATCAGCAGCTGGAATCCAGCACCAATCCAGTTCAGCCTGGTGGCCAAGTACCCTTTCGGTGTGTATACGGAGACAGATACAAGAGTAAAAGAATTTGGACTCTTATCGGTACGATAAATTTGTCACCAAACGTGTACTTCTTATCACCACTTTTACAATCAGCCTAGGGGTTGTCATCACCGTTGTACTTGGTGACGGAGATGAAGGGCTTTAACCGTCGGGACAAGAGACCGCAAGAAGCGGGTTTGTCGAGTCTCTTTGCTGACAGGACTCTGATCGACAACGCGAACTGTGGCTGTGTGTAATTATCATCCCAGCCATGGAAAATTATTTCCAGAGGTTTTAGCTTGGACTAATCGGAGAATTTAGACAGCTCTTTTAATTTGTTTCAAAATGAGAGGTGACTGATCAATGACCGCCACTCCTCGCATTTGTAGTCAATGTTTTCAAAGCTTTTAACAACAAACCGCGTTGAAATTTCTTATTTCTGATACTGCTTAAGTGCTTATAACAGGGCAAGCTAACCGGTAATAAGCATTAGAGCTTATGCATGCATGATATATGATAAGACTGAGACTGATAGTGATAGGTAACACCAATGGTCTTTGCCTTAATTTTAAAACTTATATTAAACTTAGAAGCAACGGCTATGAAAGTAAATAGCTGACAGCAATAATTGAAGTTAAAAGTTTGAAAAACTAGATATCCGACGTTTACCAACTCAATCTTATCTTAATTTGCTTTCAGATGTTTAGCTTCCCGAACTACTATGTGCTGCTAAATACATATAGATAACATGATCAAGGAACAAGAATTAAGGCAAAGTACAATTAACTTCCAAAATATACTATCCCTTATCTATGTATTTTTTTTTTTTAAAGGGGTTCCAAATTCCAAAACTAGACAGATGATAATGTGTAGATAATATAACTATTAATTTTTTTTTTCTTATATTTATACTATTTGAATAATTTTTCCAACTTTTTTCTTTTCTCTGTCTATTTTTACAATTAATTTTGCTATTATAAATTTAATACTAATTTCCTAAAAGACTCTTCTTCAACCCTAAATGGCTATAATTTGTATCTCGTCCTTTAAATTCAAATGGGTTCAAGTTCTTTTTCAATAGAACTATATTAGACAATTCGATTAAACA
>JAQSVH010000004.1:15526610-15556725 GCA_029448705.1 Adansonia digitata
TAAAAATCTATAATATTTATCCAAGAATAAATCTAAAATTGTATTATTTATCTTATTATTATAAAAAAAAGAAAAAATATGTGTTGGAAACTCGTCTTTTGACGTGATAGATAATATTTGAGTAATAACTACTAGATTTCTTGGAATCCGATAGATGTGACAGATGCATAAAAAATCAGATTACTTTTAATACGATAGATAATTTATATATTCATACATGATTTATGTAAAAAATATATTTATGGGGGAAGTCGATTAGCAGACCAAAAAGGGATAGATAGATAATTTTAATCTTCTTATTAATAATTTGAATAAGTATCATTTCCTTCTTTAAAGTTATTTTTTATGCGTTTATTTTTGTTTAATAACTTTTTGTTAATTTCACTTTTTTGAAAATTTTCTCTTGGAAACTCCCATAAGAGATGGCTAGTTCCTAGATGGAGTTCTTAATATGACGAGTTCTCAATAAATAAACTCACTTCCTCTTATGACGAATTCTCAATATACGTAAAAAAAAAGCATAGAAAATTAACTTGAAAATCGTTGTAAATCGAGAAATAAAAAAAATGTAATATTTGTATAAAACCCCATGCAGTATATCTAGTAATTTATTGATTGGTTTGTATTTTACTCGACTGAGTTATTGTTATTTAACTCGTGACACAAGCTTAATCAATTATTTTATTTTTAATACAAATGTCTCCCATTGAGTTTGGTGCTATGAATGACATCATTAAATAAATAAGTTGGAAATTGACAAAAAAAAAAACCATTATAAAAAATAAAAATTAAAGATAAAAATTCTTTTCATTATTTTTTCAATAAAACTACTCAATTTTTTTTTTTTTGCACTTTAGAAATTTCTATTTTTAAAAATATCCACGTCGCCTATACTTACACTCCTAATTTATAAATCATTCCACGAAAGAAAATTAAGAATTTTGGAATTTGGAGATTTCCTCCAATACGAATGTTTTACATTTCCTCATCGATCAGATTTTAGGTCGACCCTTGTTTTTGCTTTCGTAAACTGCTTAGATGCAATTATATTACTATATAGGAAAAATAATTTTTTTTTTGAAAAGACTATATTGGGAAAACTTAACTGGACAGTGGAACTTGTTCCTGCCTTGTCTCGACTGGAAAAGAACCTAGGATTTCCAAGTCACGTGATTGTCACCACCAAACGAATTTCCTCGTACATTTTAATTTACGTTCATCGCTATTGGTCCCGATCGAAGCACCAACTAGGAGCCCCCAAGTCCATATAAATCCACCTTTCCCTCTCAACTCGATACATACAATACAAGCTAATTATCAAAAACTTCAGCAAAAATGAATTTGAAAAGCCTCTCTCTGTGTACCTTCTCTTTTTTTGCTTTCTGCACCACGCTGGCCAATTCTGCCACTTTCAGCGTTCGAAACAACTGCCGCTACACGGTCTGGGCAGCAGCTGTGCCTGGTGGTGGTGGCAAGAGGCTTGACAGCGGTGGAGTCTGGGATGTACATATGAACCCCGGCACCAAAGGAGCTCGTATCTGGGCTCGAACCGGCTGCCAATTTGACCAAGCCGGGCGAGGCAGATGCCAAACCGGTGACTGTGGGGGGCTACTGCGGTGCCAAGGCTATGGTGCACCACCCAACACACTGGCCGAATTCGCACTGAACCAGTTCAACAACTTGGATTTCTTCGATATCTCTCTGGTTGATGGATTTAATGTTCCTATGGAATTTAGTCCAACTTCTGTGGGGTGCACCAGGGGCATTAGATGCACAGCAGATATCAATGGGCAGTGCCCTAATGCGTTGAAAGCCCCAGGTGGGTGCAACAATCCTTGCACCGTTTTCAAAACTGATCAATATTGTTGCAATTCCGGGAAATGTAGTCCTACGGATTACTCCAGGTTTTTCAAGACAAGGTGCCCTGACGCTTACAGTTACCCTAAAGATGATCAAACAAGTACATTTACATGCCCTGGTGGGACAAATTACAAGGTTCTGTTCTGCCCTTGAAGCTTATTTGCATGGTGCTTTAGGACGTTCGCATATATCATAAAGTAATGCTGCTGATAGTAATTAGAAATAAGCTTTTTCACAGGCACGTTAATGGAATGTCGTGCTAACTGAATTTGCACTAAAACTTCAGATGGAGTTTATGAAACTAGTTAGGAAGTAAAACTTTAAAAGCGTTATGTACTTCATAACCAGTGACTGTATTCATAAAATAAATCGTACGTCGATGGTGAAATTAATGTATGTGCTTCGCTTATAATTTGCCTTTTTCCTTTCTCTAGCTAGCATGTCAATATTTATCACGTACTAATTTGTTAATTTGGTATTGACCTCAAATCAAAATCATTTTGACAACTCAATTAATAATTAAATCAAAATAATTCGACGTTATGGTTTTATCTTCTATTTTTTTAACAATTAATTATCTTTTTTTTTTTGCCCTATTTAAAAGCTTTATGTTATGTGCTCCATAAACGAGTCAATGTGTTCACAAAATAATTATGAATGAATGTATCCACAAAATAAATGGTAAGATTAATGGAAATATTAATGCATGTTTGCCAATAATAATTAGCATTCCTTTCTCTATCAATATTGATCACAATAAATTAACATCGTACTAATTTGTTGACTTGGTATTAACCTCACAGCAATATTATTTTGCCAACTTAGTTAACAATTAATTGAAAATACTTCAATCTTATGGTTTATATATATTTTTTTAGAGATGATCTGAACCCTAAATTTCAATATTATTAAATTTAATATAAAATAATTTTTTAATTATTTTAATTTTATTTCATCTTTAAAAATTTTTTATATTGTAATGACTCAAGATATGCTAAGAGAGAAGTAAAATTATTTTAGATATTTGTATAGTTAGTGCAAACGATTAAGTTGATGGCGAGTTAGTGCAGAACGACTAGCACAACTTCATTTTTCCAAAGGTCTATACAGTGCTTACAATGACTATTTTTTGTTTTTTCCTGCTGCCTGATGATTAAGAAAATGACAGCCATTCACCATACAAAAACATTAGTAAATCTGCAACGTTGCCTATGAAATATAATGTTAGTGTTACTGATCAATAACTATGTAACGAGTATATTTTTTAAATTAAAAAAATTATTTTTTATTTTTAATAGTCAAATATAAGTATATGTTTAATATTTTTAAAATTTTAAATTATATATTTTTATTTAAATTTAAATTATATACGATTTTCATAAGTTAATATTTAAAAAAGAAAAAAAGAAAATTTAAATTATTAATATAATACTTATACGCCTCTCTGGAGATAATTTAAGTGCAGACAGTCCTGAGTCTATAGCACACGACTCCTAATCTAATTGGATGTCAATAAAAAAAATATATTGACAGCTCAATGTGACTGACAAGTTGAGAACTAAAAGAAATATAAAATAGAAAAAATGTTTAATTCTTGTACTGGATAAGAAAGAGGTAGACTTGAATACGGTCGAATCGTAATTTAAAAAAAATTTTAAATTAGTTTCTTTTGGTTTGTTCATTTAGGCTTTAATTTTTACTCATATTAATAAAAAAAATATTTTTATATTAATATTTATATATTTTATAATTAAATTTAAATAAAATATATATTATTTTAATTTAAAAATTATAATTTTATATTAAATTAAATTATTTTAAAATAAAAAATTAAAATTAATATTCCAACCCAATTGAGCTGGACCTGCTTGGGCATGCCCAGGTCTAGAAAGGGAATGGTCAGGATATTCTAACAGGAGTAAGCGAAAGAAAATGAGAAAAAATTGAAAAGCCCTGGGTCTCCGAGTCCAATGTTGTGACTTCGAAACAAGGCATACTCCATATATGGCTGTCCTTTACGAATTTCAAGTCAAAAAGTTTAGCATATTCGCACCAACAAATAGCAATGGATGGACAGTAGGCAAGTGCAATCGCATCGACTATGGAATGTCTATTTGGATCTCATATTCCAGGAGTTGAAAATAAACGAAAGTTGAGTTAGTTACTGTCCATTTCTATTTGTTAAACCCTTAGAATACCAACTGTGGAATATTTATTTAACGGGTCTCGTAGTATTTTGGATAAAAAAATAGATTGAAATGATCAAAACGATTTGTATATTAATACAAAGGGATAATATAATCTGAATTTTTTTTATAATTTTTAAATAAATATATCAATACTATAAAAATATATACGGATACATGCGACATATTTTTCAAAAATTACTCAAAAATTATAAAATTTTAAGTACCTTCTTACTTATACTAACATATAATGTGATTTTATAATTTGAAAAATAAAATAATTTCAATTTTTTTATTTTAAATATATTTTAAGGATATAATATTATTGTTTTTATAGAGTCTTAAAATAATGGATGAAATATTTCTTCTTTAAAAACATTATAATAAACTAACTTCAACAAAATGTTTTGGAGAAAGCTGTTGAACTCATTTGTTGCGAAAAGGCTTTGGGCGGTTATGTCTTTTAACTTTCTGCTTATTTATTTACGAGGACCTGATCATTCCTTCGTCTGTCAACAACGACGGTTAAACAAAAGGGGGAAATTGAACTCTACCGAAAGCCAAAGGTTCTCTCTCTTTCCGTTTTTTATGATCTTCGATTCGTTGAATAATTGTTTTTTTGAAACGATAGCTTGAATATTAATAACAAAAAGAACTTTCCAATCTCGATTTTGAATTTCAAATTCAGGTTTTTTATGGGTTCCCGAGTTGATAACTTAATTATAATATGGAAACAAGGATTGGGTTATTAGGTTTTCGTTCGAATTTGATATGTGTTTGGATAGATTCGGCGAATTAAAGTGTTATACTTGGAAATTAGTTAGATTGGGTCAGGATTTAAAGAAGTAGCAAACCTCAAAAGCAGGGAAAAAAACAAGTCAACATTCTAAAGCCTAGACTTTAACCAGTTATTGGATTGGATTTTGGAATCCAATGCTTCTTTTTGATTGTGAAATGAATCTTATTGAAGATGAAATTTTGATTCGTGGAACCTTCGGCAACTTAAAAGATTGAATTTGTTGAATTTCTGATAACATAGCAGGTTGATTTCCCTATTGTCTTTCTTTGGTTGAAGTAATAGAGCAAGCACTTGGGCAGTTATCCTGATAAGCCTTTAAAAAAAAAAAGAAGTTCTGAAGGTAAAGAGGGTCTTTCGTGATGGCATTGCAAGAGAAGTTAGAGAGATTAATAAGCAGCAGGAAAAATGTCAGTCGATGCTTTCTAACAGTGTGGCAAAATCAGCATCTTCTAGGGCCAGTACAACTCCAAAACCTGCACCTGCAGCTGCCTCCCCTTTTCCCCTGCTCCTGTCTAATTCGCAAAGATACCGAGAGGCTTTAGCACATTAACAGCATTTGGAAAGCTCCTTTCGGAGCTCAGATGAAGCGCGTTATTGACATCCTGTTTCAGGTTCTCTTTAACCCCTTTCTAGTTTAATATTCATACACTTGATGCAAATAATTAGAATATTATGCCTTGTTAACATTTTTGAATGATCTTTGTTGCTAGTATCCCTGCTAAAGTCATGGTAAGTCATGGTTGCTGGCTGATAGGATGATTCTGTTGAGAAAAATTGCATTATCGAGAAATTGATGGAATGTGTATATAAAAATGAGATACAGGAGAAATTATCTTGTTGATTAGCGCCTGCTTTAGTTTTCTAATGTTTCTTTCTTCTGATAAGTGTGCTGATTGATTAGCATGTAACTGCTGCTGCTATTTTCTTCTGGTATTCTTATCCTGTTAAGTTTGTGATAGCTTTAGCCTGCATTCTCATGGTTGGTCATGCAAGTAAATTTCAATAATGCTTGCCAATTTTCTGGAGTAGTGGGTGTAAGTGATTTTGCCGTAAAAGATAATTTACGATAGCGTCCCGTAGGTCCCCACAGTAGCATTTTCTATATCTTGTAGCCTTTTTGAGTTCAAAGTGGCAGTGCTTTTTGCTATATTGAAAATATTATTTCTACCCTTTGCCCCCTGGTAAGGGAAGCTTGGGTGTGATTTCCTCTTGTAGTTGTATTGACAATTTTATTTACCATAAAGTTTTGATTTTACATCAAGGAACAGCTGGAAACTTGAGACTATATCTGGTATTCCCTTTGTAAGATCTTGAAAAAACGTAGTTGCTGTTGTTATGGACTTATTTTGTGTATCTTCGTTTCTGCTGACATTATTATTAGATTGAACAGATAATAGTGCTTCATAAGGAGCAGAAAATTTGATCTCAAAGCTTATAAATATGTATTCATGGTTGCAGACAAGGCAAGCATTCACATCGGGCAGATAAATGAAGCATGTTATGTTGATGTGAATGGCAACAAAATGTCTTTGATGGGTTGACAAAAAACCCAAAAGTGAACTATGATGGGAAGCGCTTCTTTTAGAAGGTGAGGGTCTAGTGCCATTTTGAGGGGGCCAGTGTGGTGGGAACTGCACTGGCCACCCATCTAGATGCACTCACGCTTGGTTGCTGATATGAGCTTTTTGGTAGATTTACTCCTTTTTTTTTTTTTTTTGGTTTCAGCAACTATATCATAATAAGAATTGCCCCTAGTTTTTAGTCTCTTTCATAAAGGATTACAATGCTGTTTACATTATCCCTACAGGCAAAGCATGATGTAAGAAACAAGAATGAACTTCTTGTCTTGATTCGAAAATATATAGAAGGCATTGCGGTCATTGATCTCAAGGATGCATATGCAAATGTGGAGGACTTGCAGGTATACTTTGTTGCGAATTTTATGTTCATACATAAGTTTCGTTGATTGTCACTTTCATTTACCTAATTTTATTGAAGCCTTTAGTTTCTTTTGATCTGCTTCTTTTTTTTTTCTCTCTCCTAAAATTTAACTGTTGTGAAAGCAATGAGTGCAACACCTTATTTTGGCTTAAAGATTGTTTATTTTGCATAAAGTAGGTGATGTGAGGAGATGCTATGCACATAACATGGAATATAAGGCTTTAATATTCCAAATTTACTATTGATATGTATTATGCAATTAAATGCATCACAAGCTTGTAATTCAACTCTCTTTTGACAAGTATTATTGAGAAATATCTCAATGAAATTATACTTGAATACTTTGGTGGGTTATCAGTTATTAATTTCCTTCTAAAAGGGACGTTGATTTCAGAGTTAGTTTTAGGAGATATTCCGAACAGTCTCATTAATTTTTTTTTTGATGGCTTATTTTCTATTGTCCATTTTACCTATGTTGTTTCGGCTTTTAAGCAAAAGCCTTTTACTGACAAATTTACTTATTATGAGCTTCTTAATTTCTGCTACTAAAAAATACATTACAGTAAGCACAAAATTTTTTTAAACATTGCCGTTAAGTTTTAGTTTCAGTTGTTATTGCTGCTTCTAGTGTTTCTTTTATAGGCTCTGAAAGCTGGGGGACAGATTTGGCTGCTACCAAATTTTGACAGGAGGACATTGCCTTCCCAAATGATCCCAGGGTACCTGTTAAGGTGGATGATGGCCTTAAAGAGTTATTTCGGTCTATCAAGTAGCCATGAGACATGCTTGACATCGAGAAAGATCTTCAGAAGAATGGAATGAAACCCGCCACTAATATGGCAAAAAGGAGGGCTGCTGCACAAGTGCAGGGCAGTTCCTCCAAGCCCAAGTCTAGGCAGGAAAACAAGGAGTTCTCCAAGAAGGCAAAGCTAACAAATGCGCATCTTCCAGAGCTTCTCCAGAGTCTCAAAAATTCTTGAAGCTAGAAGTCATATTTACAATGGGGTCAGTGCAACAGCTGCATTATTTACTCCTCTCTTTTTTTTTTTTGAGAATGCTATACAACTTAAAGTAGACTTTTTAATCCTACTAAATTGAAATGAGGGTAGAGCAAAGTAGCAACTTTTGTTTTCTGTATCTTGTAACACAATTAGTCCAATAGTTACTAATCTTGTAATATTATTATTATTATTATTATTATTATAGTAATTACATTTTCTTATTGTTTGATTAAAATTTTGGAGGCTTGGAAACTTGCTGTTGAAATCCTTTGTTTCAATTTAGATTAGGGTTATCCATTATATTTTCCTGGCTTTCTATCTGAGAATATTCAAGAAATATTAGAAATGTGAAGACAGTAGATCAAAAGATAAGCCAATTTGATTTGCAATAATTTATTCACTTTCGCAGTTTATAATAGACTAAATTTCTTCGGAGACCTCTTACCGAAGAACATATTTACAATTAAGGAGGATAATATAGACTCGAATATTTCTGGCAATATAACTTCTAAGATGTAAGAATTTCCAAGTTAAAGGTCTTGGGATTGAGATTTCTGAACCCAGCCACAAAGTTTCAAAAACTTAAAAAATTAATGCAACTATATCTTGAAGATTTAGGACACCAATCTAATGTACAAAATACATGTCTTTGAGGTGCAACAGCAGTGCAGCATAAAGAAGCTAAGATCCTAAGAACATAAGTATCACAGATATATAATTAATCCTCAACAACTTGCATTGCATGAAACTTCTTGAAATAATCACTGCTATTTTCGGATTCGAATTCCGGGTATATCTTTCAAACCCATTTTTAGCGCTGTCTTCCTGAAGAGGGAAGGAGGTCTTTGCAAGCCAAGTGACTGGGAGAACTGGTTGGCCAGCTCGACAAGTGTTGTTTTGTCCCTGCCAATTTCTCTGATTGAGTTATAATAACCAAGCCAAGCATGATATGCTGCTTCTTTGATACTATTATCAATCTTTGCCATTGAAAAGTCCAGCTGCAACAGGATTCCAAGCATTACAAACTTTTGTTAACAGACGGTTAAAAGAGAACCATCAGACACAACACACATCCCATTTTTTTTTAATGAATTGAGATACCAATGCAATATTTTCTCTTCTACCACCCATTTATTAATGAAATACATTTTCAGAAATATGGCATCAACCTCCTAAGAAGATCTGGCAGTAGCATGAAGAGTAATACTTTATAAGTTTAGGTGCAGACCTGCTGTTTGACATCTGGATCCAAATGTGGTAAAGAGAGTTTCTCAAGAGGCAGGTCCTTAATTTCATCTAAGAAATAGTCTTCCCAGGGTGCAATCAACAAGATACCTGCTCCATCCTTCCCTTCCCGTCCTGTTCTTCCCAGGCGGTGTATATATTGCTCTCTGTCAGAAGGAATTCCTACCTGGCAGCCATAAAATAATTTCATACAAAATTATTTTTATTAAAAAAATTGAGGGTTCCGCATGTACTAAGACTCTATTTCACACTGGCATGTTTCTTTGCTTTCAGCAGTTACGTAAACCATATAGGTAACATAAAGATGCACGATATCTCATCATATACAGCATTTCCCATCCTGGTCCAATGATATCACACTGGAAAGATAGAGTGTGTATGTATGTATGCAGGCATATGTGTTTCAAAATTTTGTATTGCTTAATAAGCTAATCATAAGCTAGAGTTTCAGGTTCAAAGATACCTGAATAACCAAAGTGACATCAGGATAATTCATTCCTCGTGCCGAAACATCAGAGGTAAAAAGAATTAGTCTCTTCGATTCCCTGAATTCATCAGAGATACGAGTTCGATAAATTTGAGGTTTTCTGGAATGGATCTCCCTAACATTCATTTTCATTTCTCGAAGAAGCAAATACATCAGTGATGTTACCATCCCGGTTGTACAGAAAACAATGACCTGAGTGCTAGAACAGTTAGATCTCAAGAAATTTGTGCAACTACCAAAATCCAGAGGCTAGAACAGTTTACCTTGTACTCAGGTACTAAAGCTATATGCTTCTTCAAAAGCTGGTGAACTATCTGAAAATGCAATTCATGTGGTGCAACTACAAAAGATTGCTTAACCTGCAGTCATCAAGGAAAATACTGCATATAACATCACTGCTGCCGATATGTTATGAAACATATTATAATAATCATTTTAAGTAATTTCACAAAAATTATTTCAAAAAATTCCATTAATCAATAAAAAATTTAGAAGTACCTAAATTATCTAAATTCATTGTTTACAAAGAAGCATGCAACTAATTGTATTTGCTGATAGTAAATGTGTACAATTATCGCCATTTATACCTTATCATGAGTTTCTACACAGCCAAGACCCACGGTATCAATGAAAGCATGTTCCCTCTTCAAAACAAGCTGAGATATTCTACGAACCTGCATAATCATGCACAATTTAGATCTGAGTTGATTCATAGAAGGAAATCGGCCTTGTCTACAACAAATATAAAGTCAATGAAAAATCTAACCTCTTTTGGAATTGTTGCAGAAAACAACAATGACTGCCTTTGACGGGGCAAACAATCAACAATTTTCTCAACATCTTTCCGAAATCCCAGGTCTAATAAGTGGTCAGCTTCATCAAGTATAAGCATTTTCAATCCCATCAAACGCACAGACAATGTAGACTTGTTCTCAACGTGATCTAGCAATCTACCAGGTGTTGCAACAATTATCTACAGAAAATTTCAACCAGCTAATTAGATAAGGCTTATCTTCTAGTATTAGGATGTAGAAGATTCTAGAAACATTTTATAATGCTAAAACAATTACCGGGCATAAACCATAGGCTAACCTGGCATGGTTCAGACTCGAGGCGTTTCTGATCAACTTTGAAACGCGTCCCTCCAACTAGAGTCTGGACGCCTATGCCATTATGATACTTCAGCAGAGCATTTGCTTCAGCAGCTAGCTGACTTGCAAGTTCTCTTGTCGGGCAAAGAATGAGAACAAATACAGGAGGCACCCGCTGAATGGTATTAGTACTAGCAGCCTTCAAAACTGTTTCAATTGCCGGAAGCTGTTTGTCTTTAACAGAAGAATTGGAAGAAAGAACAAGAATCTACAAGTTCATTAATAACAACTAAAAACTGGTAGTGTACCAGAAAAGCTGCAGTTTTTCCTGTGCCAGTTTTAGCTTTGACCAAAGCATCTTTGCCTGCTCCACATTAGAATGAGGATCATCATTTGAATGTTTAACTTGTATCAAACAATCAGAACATGTTTATATATATATATATATATATATAATATGATCAGCAACAGAGTCAAAGAAAACAATTTACCAGAACTATTGGGAAAGCCCTAACCACACAGAAGATTTATAAACACAACGGATCATGTGACACCGTGTAACAGCTCAATGAAGAATATAACAGTCTGCCAAGGCATATAAGCAACAGTGATAATTCGTAATGTTAAATTTTTGTTTCCCTATCTTCAAATTCCAATGTTTGTATGCCTTCACATAATCACCTTTCTATAATACCTAATCTTGCATCTTCTACTATCCTACTTCATGTCACACGTTGAGCTTCCAAAATGTGATATGTTCTTGACAATGTAGGAACATCTAAATCAATTTTAATAGCTATTATAAATTAAAGGCTACCATGGCACAAAGCATGAACAACTTACTATAACATTGAAAACCAGAGAAGCTTCCAAAAGGATTCATGGAATAACACAGTAAGTTCCACAAAAATGATACAGAATCACACAATGGTGAAATAAGCAACAACACACACCCTCAAGGCAAACAGAAAGAGTTGCCTCCTGTACTCGAGTCATCTGAAAATATCCAGCGGCAGAAAGTGCCTTGACCGTCAATGGGGATATACCACAGTCATCAAAACTGTAGAAACAAAAACCCACAGATTCACGAATTTTCTCATCACCAAAACAAAACATAAGTACATTTATAATTCAAATTCTCTAACTAGAACAAAAGAAAAAAGCAGTTCAAACTTCTTAGCTTACCTTTTTTGACTATAAATCGTTTCTTCCTCGCCCTTTTTCTCTTCAATTTTAGCCAACTTTTTCTTCTCCAACTCCTTCCTAAGCAACTCCACTTGCTCTGAAAAATCAATCTCCTTCTCGAGTTCCTTCTCAAGTTCCTTCTGTGGAACTCTCCTTCTTATCTTCACGTCATATTTACCCAATGATGCACTGCTCCCCAACTTCTTAACATCCCTCCAACCCTCAACTCCTTCTACTTCATCTTCCAAATCCGATTCATCATCACTCGATGAGCTCTCGTTCCGCCTAAACCTCCTCCTCTCCAAACCGTTCCTACTCTTTATAAACTTCCCATTAGTCTGAAAATTCACTTTCTCGGCCGTACCATAGGGACCAAAACGCTTCAAAGAATCATCCTTTGAACCGAAGTCTGACTGAATCCCACCAAAAGAACTCTTATTTACTCTAAATTTCCCGTTACCCTGAAATGAATGGCTCCTACTCTCAACAAAATGATTATAACTTACACCACTTAATTTCACATTTTCTTTATGAGTTAGAATATGGGATCGAAGAATCGATAGCGTCTTGGAGCGTTGGAGAAGGAACCTTGAGAACATGGCTGAGGTTTAGGGTTTAAGAGAGAGATGAGAATTTTAGGCTTTTTAAGGATGGTAATTTCAGTTTCTACCTAGCAAAACGATGACGTTTTGATATTTCTGCTTTTGCTGACTCTAACTCGTAACCATAACGCGATTTCAAACAAATAAACAATCTTTTCTTTATATGTGGAAGTGAAATTTCATTCGATCGCTACTATGTGTCTTAAATGGTATTTGCTTAAGATTACAATATATATATAAATAATATTTTCACCAATGCATAAAAAATAATAAATAATTAATTACTATAATTAATAATATTATTATTATTATAAATCATATTTAAAAGAGTATTCACCGACAATATTTAACAAAATCTTTTCTTATGATCGGCAATTTGGTTTTACTTACGTTAAAAACAGCAGCAACGACGAGCTTCAATGTCATACCGATGAGATTAAACACTGAACAAACGAGTCAAGGTTACTGATAGAAATCGGATACGAATTAAATCATCATGGCCTTTAAATTCAGTTCATTTCAGGCTGAAACTGTGACTAAAGGGGAAAACTTGTCCCTGCTGACTTTATTGCCGGTAAGGGACTATCCAGCTTTAAGTGATAGAAAGCGTCATCACTTAGCCATTTACCTCAATTCAAAAACTGGTGGATCCCATATTTAAAAAAAAACAAAAGTTTTATGAATAAAACCAGAAGAAACTATATAACATTAAATATGGCAGTTTAAAGGTGATAATTCTATCGGACATTAATCCAAATGTTTATGTTAGTGGAACTCGAGTGTGAAAAATATAATTATTTTGAAAGAAGATACATTGCTTATTTTTTCTACTGCAGCACGATAGAATGTACTGATGGCGATACTTGCCAGCCATTGTAGGGGATGCACAAGAAAATCCAAAGAATCCCCCAACCGAGGCTCCCCATGGTTGCAATTCTCTCTCTTTATCCCCCTGACCGAAGTGCCTTTCAGGGGATCAAAGTAGGGGTTCCGTGTTAGGTGGACTGCGATACCAAATTACTGACAGGATGAACATACAGGTAAACCCGAAAGCAAGAGCCCTATACCACTCTATTAGTGCATGACAGAATTGTAGACTTCATCTCTTCCTTATCCAATGTTGCTTGAACAATGACCTGCAAAACCAGAAGATTTGTCATCCATGTCTCTGTTGTTCACGGTATTTTAGATATAATAATAAAGTTGAATTTATTAAAAAACGACAAAAAAGAAAGGTTGAATTATGATCATAGATATCTATTGAAATACGGAAAATAAAATTCACAGGTCCAAAAAGGTCTTATTCACATTCATATTGCCTTTTCTTGGATTTTTTTTTTTTTTCCTTATCCTCGTTCACCAAAATCTAACATTCAAGAGGGTCAAACTGAAAATAAAACCAAACAACCAATCTGCAGTTCGAAAATTTTAAATGAAATATATTTATATGAGGGAATGAGAGAAGTTCTCAATTGGAAAAATTAAATCACCGAACTGACGGTTATGCTGGATACTTGCCAGAGCCAAAGAGATTACAGAAAACTTTACCTCTTGTACTTTGTTTCCAGATCGAGCAAGTAACTTATATTGATTCTCAAACATGGATGCCATATAAACCTGCACCAAAAGATAGATTGGAAGCAGATAATACACAAATCGAATCCAAAAAAGAAAGAAAACTGACCAATTTCTTAAATACCTTGTAAGAAAATTTTTGGGTGCGTGGTTTCATACCCACAACCTCCCCAGATGCAAGGGTTTGAACCAATTGTGGTTTCTATTATGAAGTCCACGCTAAAGCCTAGAATTGAAATATAGCGAAACTTTTGGCACCTAAAGGAACAGGTGATGCTGATCAAAGGGTATTACTACTCAGGAATTATTTACTAATTTTTTAATTTATGTCGATTTAGGGTATTTTAGATTATTATATAGTCTAGATTCTTTACCGGTACAAGGGTTTGGGAGTACTGCATAAATACCTATATTATTTTCAGCTTCAGTTAGCTTATGATGATGACTAAGCTAATTCAGAATTTTCTCTCGCTTTCTGTCTCTCTCTCTCTCTCTTTCTCCCTTCCCCCTTTTTCATCTTATTTTCGCTTCCATACCCATCCTACTTCACACAGCTTTTCAACAGAGATCACAAACCTTAGTGCATAATTCATGTATCCTCACCATAAATTCAAGGGCTCAACTGATCTGAAAGTTTGAATCAACAGAGGCTTCTTTTATGAAGCTAGTAATAAATGCTGCATCCAAAGATGGAAAATCTTTGGCAGCTAAAAATCCAAGCTGCTTCTTGAGAAGAAGACTTTAAGGGTCATGGTAGTTTTTTAATTTGTCAAGGGAAAAGAAAAAGTAAGAATAAAATGCGCCTTTTTTCGAATTTACTACCCAAACTACCACGGCAACCATGGAAGAAGAGAACAAAACATTAGTATTGGACCAATTGCAGTATTATTATTGAATGAGTAGAATGTATGATAGAAAGTATCAGTTCATTCTTTCTCAAGTTTCAACAAAAACTAATATGTGCTAATAGGAGCAGAATACAAACAAATGTTTATTAATCCACAAATCAAAAGAACTCTCAAACCAGAGGCAAAATATGAGCTGATATGTATGAAGCGGATTGTTCTATTTAATCTTCACCAACTTTAGCCTGCTGCATGTAGTTGATATGTTGAAGCTATCATACCTGGAATGTTGGAGCTAAACCAGGGCTCAAGAAAAATCGGCCCTTTGAAACTGATTGAACCCCTTCAATCTGTTGCAACTCTTTGATAAGTGATTCTACATCAGGCCACTGTCGATATTTGATATCAGTAAGTGAGGATTAGCCATGCAAACAAGAAATACCTAATGCAAGGGCAAAATGGATAATATAGAAGATAAGCAGCATCTGTCGGAAGGTACAAACAAAAACCTCAGAGTCTGCTTCTGCTGCTTGTAATCTTCCATCTAAGTTATCATGATCACCAACCACAGACTCCAACGCCTCAATCAGTGGATCTGGCTGTCATGGCCAAAGAGAATAAAACAGATCACAACATGATTAAAAATGCCCTAAAACAACAGAGGAATCTTGAAAATGCAGAGACGCAGTTGCTTGTCGATTACCGTTATCTCCTTCAATGATAAAAATATACGCTCAAGTGTGAAATCTAGTTGGTGAACTTTTGCCTCGATAATCTGAAATCATGAAGATCGTCCGAAAATTTAATCCAATGTATAGAAATAAAAGTAGATAAGAGCATGGCCTACAAATAAATAACTTCATGGAGTTCAGACACAAACAAAGCACCATGATAAAATAACAGACATACACAAATGAAAAAGCAAGCTGTGAAGATCAACAAGATTTTAACCCTGCCAGGTCTTATCTATTTGTCATTCATTCCTTAGAACAGTAGGTGACTCAATTTGCTATGGTTTTGATCTGCCAGTAAACTCAAATACCTGACCAATTTTGAAATATGATGAAGGATCCAAGGTGGCATCCCATGATACTTCGGTCTGGTGAATCAAAGCAGGCACGCCTTCAACCTATTTAGCACGATTAGATCAAAATTTGAGTGAAAAAATGCATTAAAGGATCTACAGTCTCACAGACATCGATGTTGTGGCTTCATGCTAAGGAAGTGTGTAAGTTCATAAGAGGAAACCAAAAAGAAAAAGAAGCAAAAATCCACATGATCCTGTTGCCAGACTATAAAAACTTCTCTTCTAAAAGGATATCTAGTATGGTAATTGCCAAGACACTGTAACAATGCTGAGAAGCCTGTTGCTGAGAGATCATTTTACCTCCACAAATATACCAAAATAAGTGATTTTCTTGATGCAGCATTTTACAAAATCCCCGACACGAAGCTTGGCCTGCAACAAGAAACGGCATAAAAACTTGAAGAGTTTTTATTTTCTCAAATTAAACACAGTCGTGTTCTTAATTTGAAAATAATTGTTCAATTCACATTTATATGAAAAGACATATATTATTAAATATAATTTTCAGGAATAGTATTACTGCAAAAAGTGACAACATTTCAAGTATGCAAAAAGTAAATATAAAACACAGAAGAGAGAAATATAAATACACATATTTATTTATTTAACGAAATATTGAAAACACAATATAAGTTTTCCCTACTCACCATTACATTTCTCTTTTTTTCTACTAACTCTTCCTTTTCTTTGGGTCTCAGAGAAACTATAAGTTTTCTGAACTTTCTGTCAGCCATTAGCACATTTACTTTGACTCTCTGTAAATATTAATCATATCAATATACAAAATGGAAATAAAGAAGACAATTAAAAAAAATCGATTTCTTCAAACCTGACCAACAAAAGAGGACAAGAATTTAAGCTTCTCGTGATCATAAATCCTCAAAAGATCTTCCAATTTCATATCTGGTGAAAATTTTGCCTCAAATTGTTGGTTGTTTTCTGAATCTGAGTTTGAATCCAGAGAAGAGTTCCTGGTCATTTCATCAGGACTTCCAATGACTCCTAAATTCTGCTTATAAGCAGATGGGTCTAAGCCCTTCTGTCTCAACCATGATTCAAAAGCTAAGAACTTCCATTTAGCAGCGAGGTTGCGGTAAGGCAAAAATCCAATCAAAGAACCGAACGATACCTGTAAAATTGATGCAATAAAGTCAAAAGTCACAAAGAAGTACATGTTTGCAGATAGACACGATGGAAGGGAGAGGTTCACTTACAACAAAGCCCCTTGTGCTAGAGCTTATTAACTCCACTTCTGCCCTTCGTCCCGTCTTAAGCAGATCTTCTACCCTTGTCCAATCACTATCCTACAATAGTATGAGACTACAAGAATGATCAGACTTCTAAAGTGATGCTCCAAAAACGTCCAGTAATAACATAAGGAGAAAAAATACGGTAAGCTGACCTCCTGAGGTGACACAGAAGGTAGATCACCATAATCTTCAGGATTGGTGGGAACAGTTTCTGCTTTATTGAAGTTTGATGTTTCTTTCACAGATTGATCTAATCTATAAGAAAGCAATTCGTTAATCACAACTCCACCAACTAAAGAAGAAAGTTCTAATTTTAAGAATAAATTTGACACCTTTTTGGCTTCCCCTGTAATGCAGCTTCCACAGAGAGACCACTACCAGATTCCTCAGTAGACATCCTATTACTTAGCTCAACTGACTGCATTCCTTGAAAAGCGCAGAAAAAAAATATATATATAAACTTCAACACTTCAGATTAAAGGGTTTCTAAGCTCCTAAATAAGTCATAGTCGAAAATTTATAAGCATTTAAGAGAGAGGAGTGACAGAGGACTAAGGGTTATTAACAGCTAAATATTGGGTCAAAGTATATCCCAAGTCCCTATACTTTACTCTTGTCCCTATACTCTAAAATTAAGTAATTAAGTCCCAATACTTTTGAAATTGAAGCAAACTAATAAAATTTGTAACGTCTGCTATAGAAACTGTTAAAAATAATGACATGACACACAACGTCTAGTCAAAAGCTGACATGAAAAATAATTATAGAGTCAATTAAAGAACAAAATTTAAATAACCTCTTTTATACATGTCTTTTTTGTGCCTCTGTTCTTTTAATTTGTTTTATAGATTTTCTGTTTTTGTTTTATTTTCTTGTATGACGTATATAAAAAAAGTTTTTTTTAAATTGACGATGTAATTTTTTTTCCATGTCAGTTTTTAACAAAACGTTAAATGCCATGTTATTATTTTTAACGGTTTCAATAATAGACGTCACAAATTTTACTAGTTGCTTAAGTTTCAAAAGTATGGGGATTTGATTACTCAATTTTGAAGTATAGGGACTAATTTGCACCATATAACAAGTATAAGGATTTGGGATGTACTTTGACCTAAATATTGATCTTAGTTTGATAAGAACCCACCAAACTAACACTTGAGATAATGAAAACAATGCTAAACTAAAGGAACTTCATGAAATGTCATGGTGCATTACCAATTAAGGAGTCATCCTCTATCTCAGGTTTCTCAGGGATTGAGCTATGCCTCACTTCTAATGCTTCTTCAAAACTACTCTTAGTTGCATTAATCAGCATGTTAGCTTCTATCTCTGCCTCAAACCTTTCCCCTTCAACTTCTAGATCTTCAAATTGCTTTTGTTTTTCACCGATCTTTGTACCGACACTTACCTGTCCAGGCTTTTTTAATAATGTAAAATCACCAATTCTATCCTCCACTTCTTTCTCTTTCTCTAGCCCAACACTATCATCGGAGTCTTGTTTTTTATCGAGGCTTGTATCAACACTCAACGGTTCTGGCTTTCTCAACAAATTCATATCACTAAAATGTTCCTTTGCCTTCTCATTCGTCATTTTTTGTGAAAAATTCGATTTCATCCTAAACCTGGATGGCCTGTCTTCTACATCATCTTCATTGACCACAGTTGGCTTTCTCAAGATAACACTTGGAAGCTTATCCTTTTCAGCACTATCCATAGCCTTGTCACTTGACAGAATTGGTCTCTTTATCTCAGATACAGGCGGCTTATCATCAGCTTTAAACTTGATTCCCTTCTTTGGAACAGGACGAACTAAATTTAAACCATCAGAAGATTTGGTGGTTGATTTCTTTTCAACATCAAAAGGGACCTCCTCTACTTCCAATATTTTACCCTTGTTCTTATAAAATGCTTTTTCAATTTCAATATAAGATGCTTCAGGATTTGCTTTTCTACCCATTATCTGAAAAACCAAAATGCAATAACATTAAAAAAAAGGTCGTAAAGAAGCAAATTTTCTAATAATTAGAAATCTGGGTGTTAAAAAAACAAATTTCATTTAAATCGAGCATAAAAACATAGATAAAAGAGAAAGAGACAAAGGGTACCTTGGCAAGGGTGAGTTTGGGTTCTTCACCAAGCAAGCGGCCAAACTTGAGCTCCATTTGGTCCCATTTGTCAAGCTTTGGCTCTTCTTTCTCCGCAAAAACCCTGAAAGAAACCCTTTTCGACCTTCTTTTCACTCGTACTCTTGACACTGGTACAGAAGGAAACAGCAAAAACTTGTTGACAGAGAAGGAAGTAGCAACGGCGGTGGTAGCGGCGGCGGAAGATAGACAGTCCATTTCTAATGCGAAAGTAAAAGCAGACTCATCAGTCGGCGTTGAGTAGCATTGTAAACTTGTTAAGTTTTGAAAGCCCAAGATTGAAATTTGACCTTTGAAGTGAGTAATAAAAGAAGGCTACTTTGGGACTGGAATATGAACAAAAGAAGAAGATGAGCAACATTATCCATCCCTCAGGCAAAACCCATGTGGCAGTTTAATTTGACATCCACTAAAATTTCACCACGTGGAATTAATTCTGCTGGAGGTTTTACAGGAAAAGGTTCTAACACGTGTCATGTGTTGAGGCCATGGAAAATTTTTACAAGAAAAAAATAATTTTGAGGCTTGAATTCAATGGGGCAACCCAAACCCAAGTACCCAAAGTTGAATCAGATTCAGGGCCTTCCATGGATAGTAACAAATGAGCCTCAAAGTCTTTTACTCAGGGAATTGCAGATTCTGTGTTCTTTTCCATAGCATTTTTATTTTCACTTTTTTATATAAAAGAAACCCTAACATGAAAATAAATAAAATAATTGTAAATGCTGAGATTGAAACGAACATTTTAAGCAACAGCAAATATGTTGTATTAATCTCATTTCAGATGGCAATGCAATGGTGAAAGTCTAAATACAAAACTCCCCCCTAGAGACACATTACAGTTAAAGTTTGCCTGCATAGGGATGTGATTTTCCAATAAACAAAATAACAAATTTGATTTCCTATTATTAATATTTTCCATATCAGTTCGAATGACATTAATTTTGGAACAAAAACTTGAATTTGCTTGCAAGTTTGGAGAAGGAACTTAACAGAACAAGTTCAACACCCAATTCGGACTAAACCCCCGGCGTCCCTGAAAGGTTCAGTGAGCAATTCGACTATTGGTCTTGTGCAACAGGATGATCAGATTTTCCTTCTCCCTCTGCCTCTGCCTCTGGTTCTGGTTCTGGTTCTGCTTTTGGCTCATCTTCTGATTCTGACACAGCTTCAGGTTTTCGTTCCGGTGAAGATGCTGCAGAATTTCTCTTAGAGGAAGCTGTCCTGGTAAGATTACTGTAGCTGCCAGTCTCCATGAACAACTGAGCAAAGTGGTGCTTGCAGTAAAGGATGCCATCCAATGCAGCATATGATGATGGTGTAAGGAAGCAACCCCCATGAGAACACTTGAAGCAGGATTTATGGTAGTTTTCACCCTCCATAGTCACCTGTTATTGTTTTAAGCACAAAAAAGAAAAAAAAAAATCAGTTTTTTCATCCTGAATGTTTGTGCATTTGTACTATGTTCAAGGTTGTAGGATTTGATGAATTAAGAATAAATGGTAATTAGACCCTTTCTTTTTTTTTTTTTTTTTTTTGTTACTGCAAATACAGATCAAGAATCTAATGGCAAACCTTCTCTAACGGATAGACGGTTTTGTTACAGACTCCGCATTTATCTTGTGTGCCAGAGAAGAAGGATGCAAGTCTGCTGGGAGCCCTTGCCTGCCCAGTGAAATAAAATGAACGTCAGTTATATCAATGTAATCCGAGCGTCGACATGGCAGATGACAAAAGTTTTAAGGGCAATGGTAGGGGAGAATTCGAGTACCGGTCCATTTGGCCTGTCTGATTTCCCAGCTGAATAAAACAACAAAGAAGCAAAATAATTGTTAGCCAAAATTTAAAAGAAAAAAAATGAACAAACTAGAAATGCTTGGAAAGGAAAGGGCTCTAACATGGAAATTTTTTTGAATAACTGCCGGTTTCCTTGAAGAGTTGCTCAAAGTGAGGCTTGCAATATAGGACACCATCCATTGAACAATAGTTGCTCATCTGTAAGAAAGAAAGTCCGCTAAAGCTTTTGACTGTTATATATCAGCAAATTCTATTAAATTGTAAAATTCTTGTCAAAAGGAAGCAAAAATAGCCAAAGATTATAGTTATTGTATCATATATGTATTTATATATACACATATATATACATACCACCAGAACTCCATTGCAATGGCTACATTTGAAGCATGTCTTATGATAAGAAATCCCATCAGCCGATAAAAAATCAATAATATGAACAGTCTTATCACAAGCCTTGCATTTCTCAGTTGTCCCACTGAATGCCATTTTTCCTGTTTACTTCCAAAAGAAAATTACAAAACAGGAAATTAAAAAGAAAAAAAAAAAAAAACTCAGAATGATGGGTTTCAATGAAAGACAACACGAGTTAATATTGGAGTAGAAAAACGAACGAGAAAATTTATGTTATTGCCTTTCACCCTTAAACAAGTGGAGGATATGAAGCGACGGTTATTAAGGACACGCAATCAAAGGTCCACCGATCCTTAAAACTCCTTGGCAGATATAAAATTTCGTGATCTGAGAATAGGGTCACGTTTCCATGAAAGGTCAGAGATTGCAAAGATTCCTCCTGACCAAGTTTTTCTAGGTTGATTCAGATATAAAAGGAAAGCTTATAACCAGATCAAAGATCATCCATTCTTCTATAAATGGTGGCATGATATGGATGAGTGTCTGTTAATGACGTGATACATCCTCGATTTTAGATCATATCAAAGGTGCTGGGTTGTGATCTTCAAATAGTGAGGTGGAACTTTTAGGTTAATACGAGCCTTTTATAGATAAACTAAGATGGTTGTTTTATTGAATAAGTGTAGGAAAAATAAATGGCAGAACTAGGACCATTAATTGTATAAACAATTTGTACATCTCTTAGTCTTACAGGTTAATATTAAATTCCAATGATCTCAGAGTTCAAGTCAAGCATAGATTTAAATCTTAACATCTACAATTTCTTCTACCATTTTTAGATTATGACTTGTTTTATATATATTTTTTTTAAAAATTCAATTTAATGGTCCTTTTGAAGCTTAGATGTAAAAGCAAACTTTATTCTCCAAACTTTGCATCTGGTACTGATGATTGTCAGCAAAAGCAAACATGCTTCCCAAGAAAGTGCAGTAAAGTTCTAGGGGAAAAAAAAAATTACAAATAAAGCCTCAGTAGAAATGCAATAGAAAGCTGATGGTAGAATACAATGTTGATGCCATAAATTTCTAGAAATTACCAAAAGATTTATGAAAATAGAATTAATGTATTTCACATATATGTATATACATACACACACAGATAACAATGAACACGAATATTAGAATGTGACTTACAAACCAACAGGGGAGATCATCGAGAAGGAAAGAAAGAAAAAGACAAAAACTAAATTCGAGAAAAAAATAATAAAAAAATTATCTCCTATGAATATCAATTTCAGGAAGTCAGATGCTGAAACATCCAAGAAATTTCTTTGGTATATATCCAGATGCACGAAATTTCGCTGCTGTCTCTTCTACCTTGAGAAAATCTTCGCCTTTCTTGGCTTCTATCTCCGCTCTTTTCTCTTCGGCTTGCTTATGGAGTTCAGCCACTTTGTTCTTCATTTTCTCAGCATACTCTGCCTTCTTCTTTTCCAGTTTTTCCTATCAAAGAACAATCCCTTGGTCAAACACAGCATGCCCACCACAATCTATAGAATTTAGGAGTTTCATTGTCCTAAAACTATGGGGGTTATCTGGTAGAGAATGTTACCTCAATGCTCTTTAGCTGTGCTTCTACACCAGCTTTCTTGGTATCCTCCCACGATGCAATAGCAGATATCTTCTTATGTGCCCTGATTATTTGACATTTTCAGCTTTCTAAGTTGCTTAAATCAAGTATGAGGTTTCATAACGTAAATGGGTATTAAAAACATGTACTTCTATTTTCGCTCTTTTCGCAAGTTGTAGTTAAGGAGAGCGAAAACATTATAAATATTAATATTCGAATCTCATACCAATTGCATAAACAAATCGTTAAGCCCTGATTTTAATACTAACAGATATTTCACTCCTGATAATAGAAGTACAGGAAATACTTTCATCTCTTTGTAAAGGGGTTAATGTGAATTGGCCATGGCTAAGAACTTGCATTGCATAAATCATAACTCAAAGTCTGTTTAGCATTTATACCTAAGATAGGCTGACATTTTTTTGAATCAGACTTAGCCAGATTATTTAAGTTATCTTTTGTTTTAGTCCCTTTGACCTTTTTTTTTTGGCAGAATGGGAAACCTGAGAAACGACAATACATACAAGAAAGTTACTCAAACTCGAGTTTAAGTGTCGGATATAAGTACACATCCAACATAAATTCAAATTTTATATATATTTAAAAGATTTTGAAAGATTATATTCTCATAATCAAATTTAAATATATAAATATCAAGTACAACTACAAATATTTTAAAACGACTGAAGAGTAAAGCAAAATAGCTTCCCAAGTTTACAGATGGCCTCTTACTTGTTCTCTACTTTTGCCTTTTCATTTTCCTCCCATGCTTTAACCAAAGCTAGTCTTTTTTCTGTCTCAATCCTTGCAAGCAGAGAATCTGAAATAATGATCTGCTAAAGTCAATTATTTTTGCAAATAAAATGTACCATTTTTCCTTTTAAGGGAAAAGATGATTTGAAATAAATGATCTTATACCTCTGTTATTTGGACTTTTCTCTTTAGCTGCTTCTGCTGGTGCAACTTCTGCCATTTTTTCAACATTTAAAGATGTCAGATCATGTCATATCATAGGGCAGCCTGCATAATTTTAACCGATCAATGGCTGTAAATTTCCCATTCCAAACAGACCTATTAAGATCAACTAACATTCCAATAATCATTACGGGCTCTGTTTCTGGTAATAAAACATATAGAATCTTATAAATATATATATATTTAATTTTTAAAATATTTTTTATATATTTTGAGAATTACATATTTTCGTATTTATGTTCAAATATGGTTAGCTGATCTTATGGAAAAAAATATAAAAGATAAAACGTTCATATATCACAGTTAGCCAGTAGTTTGTTTATGTAGTATAACTATTAAGTTTCTCCCATTTTATGTAAAGTACTAAGCACTGATAAAGCATAAAAGGAAGTTTTTTAATGGCATAAGGCCCAAAGTGAAACTGAAGAAAAGCATCCTAACTTGAAATGAATATTGATCTGGATAGATATCTATTGTCAAGGCCATAATCTTTTGGACCTAGCTTTTGATAAAGGTAAAAGCAGATGCAAAAATAAAACTATGAAAAACACAAAACGAATATTTAGAACACCCTTTTATTTTTTTTTTCAAAATAACTGTTTGACCGCTTGCAAACTAAGCTAATAACGATCTTGTAGAAACATATGCAGAATCACAGTTTCAAATTTCAATGTTAAAACGAAGTCCCAAAATTGAATTGAAAACAGAGCTCTAAAAAACAAAAGCAACCACCCAAGAAATTTTTAAGGTTGGCATGACCATGAAAGACATGTCAAGTGGAAGAGTTCTTTTATTCTAATGCCAAAAAAAAAAAAAAGAAAACAAGAAGCAAATTTCAATGAAATAAAGTTGATAAAAAATTCTCCAGGAATGACAGAATCAAAAGAGTTAGTTGAACAAAGAAAAATAAGAAACAAAAGGAATCGAAGCATACTTTCAGGGACTGGGATCAGAGTCTTGTCTTCAGCTGCTGGTGCATCCATGGCTTCCTTAACAGGCTCCTGCTGCTGCTGCTGCTGCTGCTGCTGCTCCTCCTCCTTGGGTTCAGAGGCTTCCGTTTTGTTGGCTTCCTCCTCTCCCATAACGTATTCCTTTAACTTAGCCACAGATACTCCACTAAAAACAACACCAAATGTAATAGTTTAATTTCTACTGATCAAAACACATATATATATATATCAGTTTAATTCCCACTTTCACCCCTCAGAAATTCTGGTAAAATTCTACACAGATTTTAAGCAACACGAAAAACTAACGGAGAAACAGGTAGATAAAGGAAAAGAAAAAAAAGGAAAAAAAAACACCTCTTTGGAAATGTCAGCTGGAAACGACTAGGGTGGTTGTGGTAGGTTTAGATACAAATTGAAGTTGGGTCCTGACAAAAAAGGAGATTGTTTTTGCAGCTACTCTTTGTAAAGCATTTTTATATTAATCAGTGGCTTTCTTAAAGCAGAGATATCATCACACGACTGTTTAGGCAACAAACATATATTTTTGTAGCTTTTATGTTACCACTTACGGAAACAACAAGCAAAATTCAAATCGTTAACTTCCAAACTTAATTTAATTTAATTCATACGATTATTTTTAATAAATTATATTTTATAAATTTAAATTAAAATATTAAATTTTCAATCATTTTCATATTTTTAAATTATAATTTTACACAAAAAAATTATAAGTGAACAAATCGTGTCAAACTTTATGTTGCTATATATATAAATATATATGTATTCTTCAGACTTGAGTTGTTCAATCTCTTTTGAATTCAATTCTTTGTTTTCGAAGTGAAATTTGATTGAAAATGGAAATGGATTCATGTTATGTTGAGAAAAGGAAAAAAAAAAATCCAACTTAAGACTAATCCCTAACGTTTTTAATTAATGAATGGTAGGAAATTGGTAGGTAATTTCTGAATTTGTAATGGTCTCAAAATACCGAAAACAAAGCAGGTGCCCTAAAAGGTAAAAACGTAGTAGTTCTTATATGAATTACGGTTCCTTCACGATCACGGTGAAGGTAAGAACTACAGCTGCTAAATAAAAGACGGTGCATTGAAAGATAAATTATTGCCAACTATACAACAAAGTCCCGACATTGATTTTGAATTTGATAATGTTAAATATGATTATATAAATATGATAAAAATAATTAAATTATAATATAAATATATAAATATTTTAAAATTTATATAATATGAATTATTAACGTATTATATAAATATAAAATATCTTAAATACGATAATAATATTATAAAATATAAGAATATAATACGAATACGTAAATTTTAAGAATAAAAACTTGTTATGTCGAGAATTGCTGGCTTTTACATGCTAAATATTTGGCATTTTTATTTTAATTATGTCTGTTTTACTTTTGTTGGACTTATGAACACTAGACAAGTAAGTATAAAAGAGTAAATAAAAGAATAAATAAACGTTGATGCTGGGCAAGCATCGGAGGAAAAGAGAACCTTTTTCTTGCTACCCTGAAATGCCCATTGACGTTGCTTTTGTTTTGCTGTGGGAAATATACTATTTACCCAACTTGCAACATATGCCGGCCCCATCGAGAAATGTTTGTAGTAAAATTGCAAAATGAAATATTGATGAACATTTTATTTTATGGATGTCGATTTGCTTCCATATATATTGTGACAGCCGACCAGTTTCCAGTTGACAACTTCCTGTCTGTCCTCATTTCAGAGAGAGAGAGAGAGAGAGAGAGAATTGAGAAGTCCAAAATCTTAAATCTAAGCTTTGTCTAAAATTTCTTAATTTCATTAATTGTTTAGAAATATGAAATATGATTAACATTAACTCAAAACAAGTGGCCGTGCAAATTTAATTAAGATAGCGGGCTTGAACACTACCTTTACATTGGAGTTATCACTTTAGAAATCAATGCCCTACTTGAATTAGTTATGCTCTAGCAATCGTTGGACCTTCGTGTCACAAGTAGTGAGGGAAAGAGTTATGATAATTAAATTAAAATTATTAATTGTTTGGTGCTTGTTTCATGGCTTGAGAGTTAAATTAGATTGGGACTATCAATCGAAATTGATGAGAGTGCAAGCTTAGGTGAGAGTGAGCTAGAGAGTGTGCGAAAAGAGATTCAAAGGGATAGGCCTCAGATTGAAGGTGCGGAAAGTTAACTTAAAAGCTTGAGTCTCGATTCCTGATACTTGTATCAATTTATATTTTATAATTTTAAAAAATAAAATTATTATAATAAATGTCTAAAATATTACTTAAAATTAATTAATAAATTATTTGTAATAATATTATATTTAAATAAAATAATTAATAATATTTTAAATTATCTTAATGCATTAAAAATATTATTATATACAATAATCTTCAAAATATCTGATGAGAGATTACTCACCATTTAAACTTTAAATCTTTTAACACTACTTAAATATATTAATTAGCTATTTAATTAGATTAAAACCCATCAATTAATTTGTTCCACCTTTTACGTTATCCGATTTACTTGCTTTCAACATGGTCTACTTCATTATTATTATTATTATTATTATTATTATTATTATTATTATTGGCTTAAAAAAAGATGTTTAATTATTGATTCAATTAATTTATTATGACAACTAAAATACTAGTACTATTCTTTTTGGGGTTTGCATTACAACCTTATCGTTTGGCGTTATAGTTTAAGCTTATTATCTATTAATTTATTCTTGTAACTGTTAAAAACAGTTGTAATTATCTCGTTCAAATATATATATATATATATATATGTTATCCAAAAGAAATCAAAGCAACCGACCACGGAATGCATCTGACTTATGGAGTTCATACAAGTGTATCAGACTCCGATCTCACCGTTCATTCAGTACATATTATTATAATTAAAATAAAAAAATTATTTCATGAAAAATGAAAAATTAATAGTCAAGTCAACCGCACCGCCTTACGGCATCATTTTTTTCTTTTTTGATGTTTCATTGGTCAAACCAAATCTCGATTAAACACCTAAATAAAAACATAATTAATATAAAAATTAGATTAAATCCAAACATAATAAAACTCAGAACTTTAATTTAAAGATTTTCAAGAACTGCGTCTACCATTGAAACAGAATTAATACGACCGATAATTGTATTTGAACAAATGTGCTTCATATGTGGAAGAAGAAAACAATAAGAACGGATCATGCGTGTGTAATATTGAAACCTCAAAAGACTTTGGATGTTTGACTGACGAGTTCAGTTGGGCCAATCATCAATCCCAAATTAACTTATCTTTACAATGTTTCATTTTTTTGATGTACAAAAACTTAAAAAGGTTAAAAGCGTTACTTATATATTATTTCTCAAATGAAATTATATGATGAAATTTGTATTCTAATACTTATTAAAATATTAATAAATATTTAACAAATTGAATTGATCCAGTTTAATTTTGATCACACCTTTTAACAGCGAAATTTTCTCCTCAAACAAACAGAAATGAAATCAGGGCAATAGGGAACCCATCTTGGCTTTTCATCATAATGGTATTAGTTCAACACTTTGTCCGACTGTCCCAACACATGCTCTTCTCACCTCATCTGGGTCGTCTCTCTTTCAGTCCTTTTTTCCGAGAGTTACACCGCCAAGCTGCTATTATCAAAACCTTTTCGGAAGCCATTGCGGTTTGGAAGCCTCAGAAACTGGAGGAAAGAAAAAAGCAGGTTGTTTAAACAAAAACATGGGACCATCGCCCATTGTATCCCCCAATGTCTTCTCCCATAAAATATGGTATTTCAGATTGTGTTTAAAATTCATTATAACCTTGCATTCACCAAGGTTTCGTTGGCACCATATTTTTAGGCAAATCATACTATTCAGGAATGTTCAAATTCAAATGAATGCGTTCTATTATTCCCGAAGAGTATGCCAGAGGTAGAAGAATCGAGGGAAAAAAATTGCAGTTTGACATTGCTGCCAAATGTGGTGGCAGAGGCAAGCAAGAAAACGTAAAAAGGAGACGAAAAAGTTCCAGCCGCCACTATCATTACGACTCGATAGCAATGAACTATTGGTACCTGGTGGGATTAATTAAACTGTAGTTTTCAGTTGCCTATCAGCCTAATTTGATGGCCAAGTTAAGATTAAATGTACAGTGAAGTTTGTTTCTAACGAGTTTTAATTAGAATTTAATGTCCTTTTCCGATGTAATGTTACAACTTACAACTACAGAATCAGATTTTTGCACTGATTATTTGTTAGTGGTTGGGTTGAGTTGGGCCTATTTGTTTAATTTATACAATCTATACTCTATAAGGACTTGGGTTGAATAGGGGAGTGGCGTGGGCTCGCTCAAAAAAAGTCCTGGTTGAATTTAAAAGGATTGACTTTTATCTTAGGGACATTATATGCTTGACGACGACCAGAACTGCCGCTAGAGTTGAGCCTTAGCCCCTCATTCTTGAACCTCTAACTTCAGGTCTTCAACCCATGAAAAAAATAATAATAAAAAAAATACTTATTTGAAAGGGATATATAAAATATTTTAAAAAATAAAATAATAATTTTAAAAACGAGGTGAAAGAGCAAGTATATATTAAAAACTTCTCGCTCCAATACATTCTCATATTTCAAAAAAAAATTTTTTTACTCAAAATAAATCGATATTTTGTTAAATCGATCAAATTTTATAATTCTTATTTTCAAATCCTATCTTTGTTTGAATCTCACCTCGTGAGGATGGTCAGACTATACCTCTTACTATTCTTATTATTTTATTTTTTGAGAAAAGATATTTTAACAGTGAAAGGGTAGTCTTTGCAACTTTGCTTATAAGCCACAGTCTTTGACCGATATGGGATCATTATCCCTCTAAACACTAGCCGCTAGCAAAGGTGTGGGTTATGTTTTTGCGCAAAATTAGTACAGATTCAAAACAGTTTCTCAATAGGTAATGTCATTTATTAATAAAAAGATTGTCAAATTATGTTTAATATGAGATATTGTTTGCTTTGAAGCATAATACAAATTGTTCTTGTAATTTTATTTTTTGAAATAAGATATTTCAACAAAAAAAAGAATAATCCTTCCTTAT
>JAQSVH010000004.1:15566619-15577578 GCA_029448705.1 Adansonia digitata
GGAGACCAAGGCAACCTTCGCCTTGGATCCGCCTTTGGCCGTCTCTAACCTAGCAAATACTCTTTATCATTAATCATTTAATATAACTATGTTTTATGCTTATGTAATTTACCAAAAGATTAAGGATTGCATATCAAGATTTACATAGAAATCTTATTTTATTTTTTATATATAACTTAAATTATATATATGTAACCCAAGTGGACCTATAATTTTAAATATAAAATGATTAAATGATACCAATATGATAAAAAAATAATTAAAATAGATAAAAATATCAGATTATATAAAATTGGTATAAATATATCATAAATACAATAATATATTAAAATTCATATAATATAAATTATTAATATATTAAAATTTATATCAATATTTTTATAAAACCTTTGCATCTTTAAATGTTTCATAAAAAGGGGAAAAAAAAAAAAAAGGAAAACTGGTAGATTGATGTAGACTACAAAAGACTTTAATTTAAGCTTACGTAAATTCGTAGAAAATTTTATGTGAGGCGAAGGCAGAATATTTTTGGTTAAAATGTCATTTTCTGGTGATTAGCATATAATATAGAAAAAAATAACAATAAATACTTTAATTAATTGTTAGTCGAAGCTGCTGACCGTTGGCGTTTGCTTCCTTTTCTTTGTTTTTTTTTTTTTTTTTTAATTCTTGGTGCGTCGGCAGCACCATGCACTGACAAACATGTAACAAGGCTAGAACCTGAAATTACCAATATGCCTTTTTTAATTTTTCTTAAATTGCAATCATACCCCCGACTCCAAAGCCTTATGGCTACACCAAATATTATTGGTAATATTTATCATAATGACGTAAATGCCAACAAACCTTGATGAAAATGTAATACCTAAAATTATTTTCTTTATGACCAGTCTAATAATTTCAAAGCAAAAAAAATAAAAAAAATAAAAAATAAATCATGGACCATACAAAATTAAAATTTTTGAAATGTATATGTTTTATATTAGCTTTAACAGTTCTTCAAATAGACATCGAATAAAAGGCTGTTGAAATATATTTTAATTTAAATATGTGCATTGTATGGGATGTTTGGGGTACTGAGGGCTCCTAGGTCTTTTACCTTTGGGAAGTAATTAAAATTATTGATTTTAAAAAGAAAAAGATTTATCGAGTAAAGAACTAATATATAGTCCACAAAATAGAAGATCCATTGGGGCCTTTTAACACTAAAAATGAAATGAAAAAGAAAAGAAAAGAGTCCATCAAATTGAAAAATGACACAACCTTACACCTAATGTTCCATAACTCAATAATGTTGAAAATCGTTTTTGATTTAAAGCTCAACCCAACTTTCTGTTTCACGTTTTCCCTTTTTTTTTTTTAATTTTTATTTTTGCCGTAAATATTAACTGAAAATAATGTTTTTTACCACCGAATTTGGAAATGTAAAAAAAAAAAATTGGTATTAATATAAAGATACAAATGATATATTTGTGCTAAAAAATTATTTAAATTTGATTCGAAAAAAATAAATTCAATAATTTATCATTGAATTTGGCTTGAGCAGATGCAATTATTAAGTCAAACCTGAATCATTTTTATTTATAATCTGTAATTAAAATTTAAAATTTAATTTTAACTACAAATAATCAAAAATTTTTATAAAATAAATAAATCGATCACAAATCAAATTTAAATTTTAAAAATAAATTCGATAAGCTCGAATTAAATTTTAGACAACAAATTTTAAATTAAACTCAATATTTTGTTTTTACTATTTTAATTCGATACAGCTAGATTACACTCGTTTAGAAAACTAAACATAGAAAAACGGAATACTCCGGTCATTTCATGGATTTTCACTACATAGCTTCACATTAATCGATTAGCTTCCTTTCTCCTTTTCAACTTTTCTGTTTTGGCATGAAATAAATCAAATAATGCACTCGCAGGAGCAATTAGAAATAATTATATTTATCAAACTTAACATTTTGTAAATCGTCGTTTAACGTGTAATTTATATTTTTAAATTTTAAAATAAATATATTTATGAATGTTTCTGCCGTTTGACCCTCGAGCAAAGACTGGAATATTTGCCAAAAATAAACTGACAAGGGATATTTATGTCATATTGATGAACTTTACTTACTGTTCCTTGACTCGAACGTCAAAACAAACACACATTTGTTTTTCATTAATGCATAATTATTTCTAATTAAGCATTTGATTAAATTAATTAATCAAGAAAGAAGCTTCTCCTTGAACTTTTTGAATTATTTTATTTTACATATATTTTTTAAAATGTGCAATCTCTTTGACTGTTTCCACCTGAGACTGTTACAACTTACAAATAGAAAGCAGAGTGGAGATAGAGAGGAAAAAAAAAAAAAGCAGAGAAGAAACTGAGAAAGTGAAAGAGCTCTTCTTCTTCTTCTTTAGATCTGCTCTCTTTCAATGCTTCCTTGTAGAAAGAGTTCTTAACTCGGTCTCTGACTTAATTTCCACTCGCACTGAAATCACCTCGCTTCTGTTCAACGTGTAGACTTGTGCAATAGGTTTTGTTTTTTTCTCGCGTTTTTGCACATTGGTGATTGCTTTTTTCGGGCATTGGATCGAGTGATCGAATAAATGGCGGGTTCCTGGCGAGATTTTCCGGAGCTCCTGTGAGAGTCCGGGATTTCCTGTGAGTTTGTGGTGGAGATGTTTAAGTCGGCGAGATGGAGGAGCGACAAGAACAGGATAAAAGCTGTCTTCAAGTTGCAGTTCCATGCAACTCAAGTACTCTCATTCTTTCAAATTCTTCTTTATTTTCAACAGCTCACATTAATTGAATATTCTCTTGAAGTTTTATTTAGTTATCTTTATTTGTTAGCTTCATTGCTCAAAGAATGCAGCCCAAACGCAGAAAAAAAGTTTGATTCAATTGTTTTTGAAGCTGCTTGAGCTATTTTGCTTGGTTAAAAATGATAATCTTTTCAAAGTTAATTGCTTCTTTTTTTTTAAATGTGATTGAATAATTTGGGAAATGTTGAAATACTAATTATTTTCTGTGTAATTTAGGTGACGCAGTTAAACGTGCAAACATTGATGATATCGGTGGTTCCTGGAGATGTGGGAAAACCGACAACAAAATCAGAAAAGGCGACGGTTCTGAGCGGTGACTGTCGATGGGATAATCCAGTTTATGAGTCCGTTAAATTTGTTCGAGAGCCAAAAACTGGAAAGATCAACGAAAGAATCTATCATTTTATTTTATCCTCCGTAAGATACTTTTGATTAATTTTTGTTTTTGATTTTTTTTTAATTATGATATAATTAATATTTTATACGTTTGTTGTAGGGATTGGGAAAAGGAGGTTTGGTTGGGGAAGCTTCAATTGATTTTGCTGCTTATGCTGAGGCATTTAAAACTTCAACCGTTTCTCTTCCATTGAAGAATTCAAATTACAGAGCAATTTTGCATGTCAGTATATATTCTCTCTTTCTCTCTCACCTTTATATCTGTCACGGATTACTTCTGGTAGCCTTTTTTTTTTCCTTAAATCTTTCCTCATAATTTTGTTGATTGATGTTTAAAATTTGAATTCAAGCTGTTGGTTTTGAACAGGTTTCAATACAGAGGTTGCAGGAAAATGCGGATCGAATGTAAAAAATTGTCACTTTTCATTGAATTTGTATCGTTATTGGAGTTTGTTTCTGGATTCTTGGAGTGTCTGTTTGTGAGCTTGACTTTGTTTGATGGTTTTTGCAGAGAGGTGGAAGAAATTGAAGATGCAAGTAGTAGATCGCAAGATAGAAGCTTGAAGGCCATCTTGAGCAATGGTGATGCAGATGAAGGCATTAAAAATGATTCCGTTGAAGTAACGTTCCTAATCCATTTAGTGAATGTGTTCATTTTAAGTTTTCTTCATGCAATTATTCCGACCATTTTCTTCTTCTTTAACTTCCTTGTCTCTGAAGATTTGCTTAATATAAATGTTAATGTAGAACGGATTTGCTAGTTTTACTTATTTATTAGTTTATTATCTTTCTGACAGGATGTGCCTTTCAGCAAACCCCCTCACAATGTTGAATTGCATGGGAACCATAGAGAATCTAATGGATCTGATATTACCATTTCAAGTTCTGATAGTAGCTTTGGACTTAATACTCCGCGGGAACTAGGAAATGGAATGAGGAATGACAACATCAATCAGGACCCCCTTACCTATCAGTCATCTATGCGTAACACGTCAGTTACTCCTAAAACTACAATCTATGAGGAGTGGTCGGCGGGTTCTGATCATGGAACGAGTACTGATGACTCTAACAGTTCTCAGGACACCTTTCCTAGAGAAAACTCCCAACATGGTTCGGATAACGAGATTGAAAAGCTCAAGAATGAGCTCATTGCTTTGTCCAGGCAGGTGGATGTGTCAGATTTGGAATTGCAGACTCTCAGAAAGCAAATTGCAAAGGAGAGCAAACGGGGGCAGGATCTCTCGCGGGAAGTTGTTACTTTGAAAGAAGAGAGAGATGCACTCAAATTAGAATGTGAGAAACTGAAGGCCTTTCAGAAGCGAATGGATGATGCAAAAGTAAAAAGCAGGCTGCAGTTTGAGAGTGGGGACCCCCGGGTTCTTGTTGAAGAAATCAGACAAGAGCTGAATTATGAGAAAGAACTGAATTCCAATCTTCGGTTACAACTGCAGAAGACACAGGAATCAAATGCTGAGTTAATCCTTGCTGTACAAGAACTAGAAGAAATTTTGGATGCGAAGAATACGGAGATTTCTAGTCCTTCCAACAAATCAGGATCCCATGGCAATGTTGAAAAATTGAGGACAATCATCCCAAGAAGTGAGTCAGATGAGGATGAAGCGCAGAGAGCATTGGAACAGCTTGTTAAAGAACACAAAGGCACCCCGGAAGCCTCTCTGCTGGAACAAAAGATCTTGGACCTCTACAGTGAGATAGAGATCTACAAGAGAGATAAAGATGAGCTTGAGGCACAAATGGAGCAGCTAGCACTTGACTATGAGATCCTGAAGCAGGAAAATCACGACATCTCATACAAATTAGAGCAAAGCCTGCTGCAAGAACAACTGAAGATGCAGTATGAGTGCCCGTCTTCATTTGCTAACATGCATGAGCTTGAGACCCAAATTGAGTGCTTGGAAAGTGAACTCTACAAGCAGTCAAAAGAATTCACCGACTCTTTAGCCACTATAAATGAACTAGAAGCCCACATCAAAAGCTTGGAGGAAGAGTTAGAGAAACAGGCACAACTATTTGAAAAGGATCTAGGATCTATCACGCAAGCCAAAGTTGAACAGGAGCAAAGAGCTATCCAGGCTGAGGAAGCCTTGCGAATGACGAGATGGAAGAATGCAAATACAGCTGAAAGGCTGCAGGAGGAATTAAAAAGGCTCTCCATGCAGATGGCTTCTACATTTGAAGCCAATGAGAGGGTGGCAACAAAAGCTCTGACTGAAGTGAGTGAACTACGCTTGCAGAAACAGCAGCTGGAAGAACTGCTCAAGAAAGCTAAAGAAGAGCTCCAATCAGTTAGGGAGGACTATGAGGCAAAACTCTCTAACCTTTCCGATGAAGTAAACTTAAAATCAGATCAGATAGAACAGATGTTGGAGGAAATTGATGATAAATGCAAGCAGCTTGAACATCGAAAGAAGCAGGAGGAAGAAGTTAGCGGAGCCTTTGCCCAGGAGATCCACAGCCTAAAAGCTGAGATTGACAAGTTGACCATGGAAAAGAAATGCCTCCTTGAGCAAGCTGAAAGGGCTGAAAACTTGAGGCTTGAATTGGAACACACAAAAGCATTTGCTGAAGAAACTAAAGTGCAAATGCAAAGGGGAAATTTAGAAAGAAATGAACTGGTGACTGCAGTAGCTTTGATGAAGAAGGAAGCTGCTAAGTCCCTGGAGGAATTGCAAAGATTGAGGCATCTAAAGGATGAGAAAGAAGCGGCAGTTGAATTGTTACAATCAGAGCTGGATACCCTCAAAACTCAATGCAATAAGTTGAAACATTCTCTGTCTGAGGATGAAGCACAGAAAGAAAAACTTAGAAAGCAAGTTGTTCAATTAAAGGGTGACCTTAAGAAGAAGGAAGATGCAATTACTGGCATGGAAAAGAAGCTGAAAGAGAGCAACGGGAGAGCAGCAGTTTCTGATGGAACAAGAACACCATTAAGAAACAATAAATCTGCCATGGTTCCTCCTCGCTGTTCTAAGGAGGTTGCAAGCCTTAGGGAGAGAATAAAGTTGCTTGAGGTAAATTTACTCATCCGAGTTCTTTATACAATCAAGCTCCACTTTGAAACTTTTTTATTGCAAATGTTTTAGCAGCAAGATGGGAATTCACGATCAAGCCGCAATTTATTATCATAATATTCATCTGCCCTTCGCTGAGAATTTTTCTCTTTTAGTTTGTTTTTCCCTTACTGGTGTAGTTATGAAAAACGAAATAATGAATTTTTTTGTCCCATGGCAGGGACAAATAAAGTTAAAGGAAACTGCTTTAGAAACATCCACAAATGTATTTTTGGAAAAGGAAAAGGATCTTCAGAAGAAAATCGAAGAGCTAGAAAGCAGAGTAGAAGAGCTCAACAAGCACAGTGCCAGTTTCTACGAGTACCAACCTCAAAAGGTTAGAAATATTATCGCATTATTAAGAAGGAAAAAAAAAAACTAATTTTAAGGGAAACTCTGTTATATCAATGAACAATGTTTTGAAGTGGCAGTACACATTAGTGAAGTTATGCATTAAGAGATTAGAACACCTTCGTGGCATAAAGAACCTATGAAGGAATTCTTGGACCCTAACCATTGTTTTATTATGACAACATTTTGAAGCATATCGCTTGCTTTGACCTATATTTTATTTTAAAATGGCTAAAAAAATGCAGGTGTTTAAAGATACTAAAGAGGTACTTGTATCAAATGGGGTCATGTCAGATGGGAACACGTGCATATCCAAAGACTTAAAGAAAAGGTCAGACTTAAATGTATAGAACTTAATTTCTGAGTCAGTTTTTCGACCTTTGGGGGAATAAATACTAATAAAGTTGAAGGAACAAAAGAAAAGGGTGAGTACTTGATAATTACTTTTTTTGATTTTGTTATCTGCAGCACTGATGACAATAAAGAACAAAAAGCATGTATTGTCGACAAAGACGGTAAACAGGATGAATTGATAGCTGAATTAGAATCATTGAAGGAAATAAACAAATCTATGGAAAACGAATTAAAGGATATGCAAGAACGATATTCTGAGATAAGCCTCAAATTCGCGGAGGTCGAAGGTGAACGACAACGACTTGTGATGACCTTGCGTAAAATCAAGAATGCCAAGAAGAGCTGAAAAGTATTTCGATTCTTCGTGTACAACAGACACAATGTATAGTTGAAGTAGCAAGCTGGGCTTTATCTACACGGAAATTGCAGGTGAGACCCAGTTCCCTTTTTTAGAGTGAAAATAAATTTAAGCTGTACAAAAGTCAAATACGCATTCACCTCACCTAGTAGTTTCCAAATATAGGTAAGCTTTTTTTTTTTTTCTTAACTATTGTTGTTTGATTCTTGTTCTACTCATAATTTTTTCTTTGTTTTTTTTTTCCATTTCATTTAAAGATTGTAACATGGACCTCATGGTGACATTTTCCATCAATATAATTATTTCATTTCTTTTTTGGTGATAAAATACAAACTAGTTCTTGTTTTACCCTTTGTTGGCAGCCGCGGAATTTAAGATTTCTTGTCTCTGTTCAAGAACACGTTTAAATCATTATTGTTTTTTTTTTTTCTTGTATTTAACTTTCATTGACTAAGACTTATCCTTAAAATCTGTAAAGAAGTTTGAGAGAACCTCAATTGTTGCCCTTGTCGTCCAAATTGTTCTACACTGAAATCATATTTTGTCTTCATATTGCCCCGAAGTTTTCCGTGCATTGAGTGTAGCTTATTGTTAGACTTTTGACTTAGAGTTGACTCTTTGAAGTTGGGTTTTGAGTCTTCTTACTTTGGCACCAGAGTTAAATTCTTTATCCGTTCCATTGAACCATCCGTTCTGCATCTGGGACGTCAAAACTCGCAAAATAAGGTCCTTGTGGACAGTAATATTCTGTTTTTTTTTTTTTTGGGATTCGATGAGCACATCTCTTTTGGAAATCACACGGTTTCGACAATGGGTTAAATTAAATCCTTATGGATCTGATCTGAGTTTGGTTTTATTTCAGTTCGATAGGTAGTTGAATAGTTGAATAGTTGAATGTTGGGTCCCGGGCGTGTCCAAGCAGGAAATTTACGAAATGTGGGCTGGTCCGGGCCATCCCAACAGCGTCGGCAATTCCAAAATTGGATTTTTCCTACTTTCCAATTAATGGATGCCAATTAAAAAAAAAAAACATGAATTTTGAAAATAAAGAAGACTTTTCATATATTCAAACTAAATAAAACAAATAATAAAAACATGAATGTTGCTCACACGCTCATCTAAATTATGAACGAATACTGACAATAGAAAATAAGAATAATATATATAGATAGAGATAAAACAAAAGAAAAAATTAATATTAAAGATACTGTTCACATTAAATTAAAAAAATCTAGCGAATTTTTAATTTTTATAAAAATAATACTTGGGGTGTTAAACATTTTGGGAATTCCAATATTATCAACGTGTGAAGTGTGAAAGAAACGAGGGCCTTCCACATGCGATTGCAGCTTTCTTTTGTTTTTTTGAGCTGACACTATTCTGCCTAAAGCTTCAATATTGGTGAGCTTTCTGGCACCATCACTAAACTGTAGGCCTACACATAAATATGTGGACACGCCCAATTTTTATTTTTTTATTTATTTGGCCAAATAAATATACGGGTAATTGCATTTTTTTCCTTCACATTTATATTTAATTGAAAAATAAAATATTCAAATTACTTTATCACATTCAATGTGGATATATTCGTATACACTAGTTTCTTTTTCTTTGTTTTAGGCTCTGTTTGAAAGAAATCTCCCATCCCATTGGATTCTAGAAATCTTCCACTTACAGACTTAATATTAGATCACAATTGGTCTCATGTTGCTGTCTTGTATATTTTATAGTAATATTGCGATATTCAATAATTTCTTTCTTTTTTTAAAGGAATGTTGTACCCCAATGCAGGCGTTGAAACAATTTTACTTCGGCATATGCCCTTTGAATTCGAACGATGATTTTTATCTAAATATAATATTTTGTTGCTTATCGGGTTACACGTTGTTATTTTAATCTTTCTTCTGGTTACATATTTTTTATATTAAGATTCACGTGTAAATCAATTATTTATTCATTTAATTTATATATGAAAAAATATATTAAAATTTAAATATATAGTAATTAATCATTCAATTCAACAATTGCAGTGATATGTGCTAATCAACTTTTACAGATTTTTACAATCTCATTGTATATTTTTCATTGCATTATTAGCCTAGTAAAAAGTAGAGCTGGAAATGAATAGAGTATTCAATGAACAGTTAAATCATTATTCGTTTATTAAGATAAATAAATAAATATGAATAAGATTTTAAGATTCGTTTATTAAATGAATGAATATGAATATAGCATGTTTGATTCATTTACGTTTATGAATAAATTCGTTTATAAATTATTTCAAGCTCATTTATTGTTCGATTACAATATAATTAATAATATTATTATCATTTGTGTTCTATATATTTATACTATAATTAATAACATTTTTATTTATTATTTTGTATTTAAAAATAATAAATATATTTGTTTATTTGCTTGTTTATTATTCATGAATATATTTTTAATTGTTCACAAAAATATATGATTATATTCGTTTAGTGTTTGCAAACAAATTTATTTAATTTAAATGAGCGAATACGAAAATAAATTTAAAATTCTTAATAAATATAAATTGAACCTGAACGAATTTAAAAATAAATAAATAAATAAGAATAAATATTTACTCGTTCAAGCTCATTTCATAGTAAAAAGTTAATTAAATGTTAAATAGCGGGCAAGCTGTATGCTTCGAAATCTAACTAAGAAAACAACTCTTGGAGCCCCCCCGAAAAGTGAAGAATAATCCAAAATTTCATAATTTGCACAAGATTTTACAAATAAAAGTAATACACAATAAATCATTAAAAAAAAAAAAAAGAAAGAAAGAAATCATCCACATCTCTGACGAGCTTTTGATAGATCATCCAATTTCTACCTAAGTACCAAACTTTCTTTTAATATTGTATCTTTCTTTATTTCTATAAGCTTCTCTTCCTATCTTCTTAATTTGCTTCTCTAATTCAATAACAAATTAACCTAGCAATATTGGTTTTCCAACAGTAAGGGAAAACCAATCTGAAATACATTAAAAGAAAAATGAGAGTCAGAATTGCCGAATAATGCATTGTTGATTATATGCTAGCTTAACTTGCTTCTTTTCTTTCTCAAAAGTTTATATATGCTTGGGGGTTATCTACAGTCTCCTATTGATCAATCCATAAACTGTCACAAGTGCAACGATTAGGGAACGATCGATATTGGGTTCGACCTCCAAAGTTAATACATCATCTCCTAACACCATCCCAGATGATACTTGCTTTTGTTTCACCTGCAACAAGATAACCATTGACAAGGGAGGTTGTTAGCGGTTAGCCATCGAAACTCAGATTTATTGGTGTGTTCTTTAATGTTAAAAGAATTAATGGAGAATTTTGATTTCCTTGGTGTTTACCTCAGCTACAATATCTCCATTTAAGTTTACGATCTTAAATCCTTGTTTCTTGCGACCTAAGCTTATTATCCAGTACTTGTTAATGCCCACAGTAACTTGACAAGCTAAATCCCTCCGGAGAATGCCGCACCATTTCTTGACTTGAAAGCAAGGCCTTTCCAGCTTCTTTGTGCCTGTCAAGTTCCCTGTATACCCATTCCAACATCCAAAAACTTGCAGTTTCTGCAAAAAGA
>JAQSVH010000004.1:15595582-15606277 GCA_029448705.1 Adansonia digitata
TTTCCATAACAGTGAATAACTTGCTTGAGCGGATTATATTGTCTTTTTCATCATTTATCCTGGTGTACCAAGCCTTGATCAAGTTGTTACAGTTATCAAATCCAATTCTTGTTCAATAGATTATAAACCAACCTCAAAACCTTTGATATCAGATCGGATTAAAACGAACGTAAAAAAAAAATAATAATAATCAAGATGATTATTCAAGTTTATAGGATCATATATCTATCAAGCAATGTCACTTTCCATTATAGCATAAATGTCCATTTCAAAAATCTAAATTGCTTAACAAGATCAATGCAAACACTGTTTTCATCCACATATGCTATAATTATCTTCGGTCAAATCTCTTCAAGATAACTATAAAGGAAACATCCAAAATTGCCAAAGTGGCGATCCGAAAACATTCACACGCCGAAAGCAAATATGCCTATGACGTATTCTGTGATGCAAGAAATCTAAGGTCGACAGACTGGCCCCAATTTATTAGACGTGTAAACAAGTGAAAACTCCACGTGTAAAATGCATATTCACAATCCTGGAAACGCGAGCCCCAGACGAAACTGTTAGCGTGGTTTTTCCGAACCCAATAAATTAAGCTCCAAAGGTTCCTGTTTTACTTGTAATATGCTCGTTCGACGGAATCTTAGTGAAGTCGTTGTTTCTGCTTCTCTTCTTTTTGGAAAGCGTTTCTCACCGAGTTTCAAGCAAACCCTTTTGAGTTTTCCTCAGATTTCGCCAGTTTATTCTGTGTCTCAGACGATTGAAACAGGGTTTCAAAGGTCTTTCGTGGGTAGTTTGAGATTTGATCATACTATGGCTGCTCAATCCTCCAAGGGATCGATTCATGACTTCACTGTTAAGGTTGGTTTGGGTATCATTTTTGCCCCATAGATAAAAGTTAATTTGACTTAAAATTTAATTTGTCTTTGATTTACTTTTCGAGGGTTTTTTTTTTCCAAATTTTTAGTTAATTTCTTTTCTCTAAGAAATGGGTATTGTCTTTGTATATTGGTTTTTCAGGATGCAAGGGGAAATGATGTTGATTTAAGCATTTACAAGGGCAAGGTCCTCTTGATTGTCAATGTTGCATCTCAATGGTACCTCTAAATTTCAATTCTCGGAACTTTTTTTAACAGAATAGATGTTTGTAAGCCTAAATTGTCCATTAACAAGGACATATTGGTTTACATATTTAGATGATGATACTTTCTTTTGGCCTTTTTTTGTTCCTTTTTTAGCTTAACTTCTAAGATACATAGTTTCTAATTTACTGCTTAATTGTTGATGCAGTGGCTTGACCAATTCCAACTACACTGAGCTGAGTCAATTGTATGAGAAATATAAAGATCAAGGTTTGTTTTAGCATCTTTTTGGCTTCATGTTTAGATTATAAATCTCGTTTTACTCTGGAAAATTTTGCTGGGAACCATTCATAAGCCTTTAGTTTTCAGTTTTATTTTGGTTTTCAGTGAAGTTCAAGTGTAGAGATCGCTTGAAATGTTCCTGGAATTGTTATTTGATTGATTGATTTATTCCTTTTCACCTAACAATTTATAAAATATCGCTTGGTTCTGTCTTGGGCCAGGTTTCGAGATTCTGGCATTTCCATGCAACCAGTTTGGAGGTCAGGAGCCAGGGAGCAATGAAGAGATCTTGGAGTTTGCTTGCACTCGCTTTAAAGCTGAATATCCCATATTCGATAAGGTATACCCTTTGGCTATATGAATGAAAGAGTATTGTACTTTAATAGTTAATGTTGCTGTATAAATTGAAACCAAATATGACTTAGGGTCCATTTTGATCTCTCCAGTAGAAGGCACCCGGTGCGGTGGGGGTGCCTCCAACTGTGGATCCAAATGGACCCTTAGGAAACTTTGACCCTGGCTTACGCTGAGCGAGATACGATCTATCTAGTGTTAGAAATCAAAGACATGTAAACAGACACCTCAGTTGAGTTCAGAATAGGTCAAATACTCTTCTAGTGTAAAGTTGTCTGATAATTGAACCTTTTGTTGCTGTAATAACCAGTATTTTTCAGTCTGTAGAACTCCTTATCTGTTTGCCTCAATGATAATGAGGTGTTAGATGCCTTGAGTGAAACTATGAAATCAATAGTGGCATTCTACGTTTTGGTTGAAGTCCGAGTATTATAGAAACCGACTTTCATTGTCGTGTAAATTTGATTACAGGTCGAAGTCAATGGCGATAAAAGTGCTCCTATGTACAAATTTCTAAAGTCTAGCAAAGGTGGACTTCTCGGGGACAGCATCAAGTGGAATTTTACCAAGTTCCTGGTCGATAAAGAGGGACATGTTGTTGATCGTTATGCCCCAACTACTTCCCCTCTTAGCATTGAGGTAAGTGCCCGTTTATGCCACTCTTTTTTTTTCATGTATGCTATAACGTTATTAAATGATAAAACTCCCTAATTGGTGCCTTTTATATTTGCAGAAGGATTTAAAGAAACTGCTAGGTTGATTTGTGGGGGGTTTGCTTGATCTCCTCAGAGCTCAGAGTGAATAAAGAAAATATCTTTATGAATAATAACTATTCCAAGGATGTTTGATGCTTCTCTGTTTGTTGTTTTCCTATCTACTGAGATGTTTTCAAGTTGTACCCCGTAACTCATGGATAAATAAATAGATATTTGGTCCGGGTTTGGATTATATTATATTTTTTCTGCAAATTAGAACGTAGTCCGTTGATTCTAACGTTCGAATTCGAATTTTAAACTTTAAATTTAATATTATTTTTTAAAAAAGAATTATATAAATTAAATTAAGTTAAAGTCTGAATTTCAAAAGCAGGCACTTACTCGGTTGACGATCACTTTGGGAAATAAAAAACAGTAAACATGTTCCATGCATCACTGGTTTTACACGTCAGTGTGGACATAAATTTAGGGTTAATAAAAAAAATGCACTTTACGAGATTGATCAAAGAAACGGCATGGTTGGGCCTCATGTTAAAGAGGTTAACGTAGGCCTGTTTCAAAGGATGAAAACAGGTACACGTGTAAGCAGATTAGAGCATCTGAGGTTGAAACAGCCTGATTCATGTCTTCGTAGAGGTGAAATCCAAATATTTCGACTTTTTCTCTTTGGTGTCAGTAATTTGCTTCTCGCCTTTACGTTTCCTCTCTGGCAACACAACGATTACTCAATGTCGAGCCAAACTACAAAGAACCCAGAATCCATCTATGATATTACTGTTAAGGTTTGGTCCGTTCTTTTTTGCTTTAATCCTTTTATGTACACTGTTAAACTCGTAAGACTAAGTCCATTTAATCCTTCAATAATTATTTCCTTGGCTATGGTTTTTTGTTCTTTAAACTGATCATCTTATTGGTAAATTTTGATGATAGCTTTGTGTTCTAAACTTAGATGGTACGAGTGGGTTACCTTTTGTTAAGGTTGTTTAGTTACTAATTGAACGTGAGCTAGATTGGAAGCTAAATTAACTGGATATAGAGTTGCTGACCTGAGATATCAGTTGAGAAATCATGTTCTATTTTGTTTTAAAATAACGCCACAGACAGGAATTTTCTCAGTTTTTTAATGCTTAATCCTTCTAAGAAGGTTGCTAATGATTTTTAATTTAATGCGATTCTATTGAGCAAATGATGGAAAAGAAGATAGTGATGGTAAATGGTAATATTCTGCTTTGATTGCAGATCAATCAAATGGTATTAAATGGTATTTGACCTGGTTTCTTTTACAATACAGCATTTTGTGTATATTATTTTTTTTCTTTTTGAATTCTGTGTATTTTAAAATAAGAAGATATATGTATATGATCCTTTTGCTTCCATTGACAGGATGCTAAGGGAAATGATGTGGATCTCAGCCCTTACAAAGGAAAAGTTCTATTGATTGTTAATGTTGCTTCCAAATGGTATCTTCTTTGTATTTCTGGTGATCAATATTGGATGTGTTATATTTGCAACTTAGCCAATTGATGATATGGTTTATAGCCATGAATTTCTGTCTTTTGCTCCATAATCCTTGTTATTTCTTTCATCGATCAGTTAGTATTTATTTTTTATAATTCTCTATTCGGTTATTTTGTGGCAGCGGAATGACAAACTCGAACTACACAGAACTGAATCAATTATATGAGAAGTACAAAGATCAAGGTTTGCATTGTGAACCTTTTGAGTTTGTCCCGTACCTTCTATATTGACATCTTTTGAACAATAATTCACTGCACTAGCTGAACTGTCTCCGTATCTATGCATGTATTTGTTGAACTTTTATTTATGCTTATTATCGGTACTCTGATGTGGGCAGAGATTGCCGAATATTGGGAAGAATGAATTATGAATCTTACTTCAAAAGTTTATATTGACAATGCATTGTTTTCAAAGACTTAAACTGGCATTTGTTTCTGTGAAAGGGTTGGAGATTCTGGCTTTTCCATGCAATCAATTCGGAGAGGAGGAACCAGGATCAAATGATCAGATTTCGGAATTTGTTTGCACCCGCTTTAGATCAGAATTTCCCATCTTTGGCAAGGTACCCGGAACCATGCCGCACTTGCTTTGCTTTTGAAGCCGAGTAAAACTTGGGTATTTTTTGCCACAATCATTGGTTACCATATCCCACAGCTCTTAAACTTTACAGTTTTTCACCAGGATTCGTAGACATAGTTGATGATCTAGCCTGATTGGCATACTTTAGGCATAGATTTGATAACATGCTTGCATTATACATAAATAATTGATCCAATCTTTTTCATTTCCCTCTCAATTTTGTTAATGCGGATATAAGCGTGCAAAATTTTATTGAAGCATCTCTTCTTGCTGTTCTGGTATTATAGATAGAAGTAAATGGTGATAATGCTTCCCCACTATACAAGTACCTAAAATTAGGCAAATGGGGAATTTTCGGAGACGATATCCAATGGAACTTTGCCAAGTTCTTGGTCGGTAAGGATGGCCAAGTTGTTCATCGTTATTACCCCACGACTCCTCCGCTTAGTCTTGAGGTGAAGCTACATTTTTCCTATTCTAATGCTTAAAAGTTCAGTTTTGGCATTTTATATCAAGAAATGGTTATCATATAAAGAGAATTTAATCTTCAGCTTGATATTGGTGTTACTACAGTATGACATAAAGAAACTATTGGGGCTTGGCCAGAATGATCAGTGAAAAAAGAGGAAGTCAAAAAGCTGTCCGATCAGTGCTGAGTGTTAAAGGCTAGACAGAGCAATCGATTGAATTGTAGGTATAAAATATGTGTACTCGTCCATGAGAGTTTATTCCAGGACCAGGTTTTTGAAATTTCTATTGCAGAATGCTATGTTAGAACAACTTTTAACAATACAAAATCTCCATGTATGTTTTTATTATATAATATCGGATGGTAAGAGTTGCCTTTGTTTAAGATCAAATTCAAGGACCTTGAGCTTTGGCTGAAATGGTCATATATTATTCAAGGAGATGGGTGAACTGAATTTAATGTAATCTTTTTTCTTTTTTTGGTGCCATTGATTTTGTTGGCTTATTATTTAAATTACTCTGGCAAATGATGAAAAGGTCCATGGAAATCTGCATGGAGCTTGTACTGATCTGCTCAAACATTGTTCCCAATCCTCAATCCTGCATAATCTTAGACTTCATAGTTTCCCGCTAGGGAAATTGTATGAGCCATAAAAATGTAGACATTTCATCTTAAAAAAATACTTTGGAAAATCATTACAAAATCCAATGGCCAAAAAAGTTTGGCAACCGTTGTTTGCTTGAAATACTGATTAACCTTAGATGATGTCTCTTCCGGCTACAGATTAATGTTCCCTTTTAACTCCAAACTACAGAATTCTTCAACAAGTTTACCGGTGATACTAGAGAAACAGTAACTTTTGTTACAATCTAAAGTTAGCACATCCTAATGCCACTATAGGGCAAACTGGGAGAGTTTTGAATTTTTCATACTTCCCAAAGATTCAGTACATTGTAGAACAACACGTATGTACAAGAATGGCACTGATCATCCTCGCATCAAGTCAATATCTGCGTGAGGGTTTCTCAGATCGACCGGCCAAACACTCATAGAAGGGGGAGTGAAATGTTGGGTTGAAGGTGCCCTTGTTGGCATAGTTGATTTACTGCTGAGTTGAGGCACAGAATCGTTTCCCTTTGGGCTCGACAGTTGTTTGTTCTTGGCTTTAGATCCCCCATAAATAAAACTGCACACCACCAGCTGCATCAAGCGTATAATACCTTAGAAAATTCAGACGCATAAAGATTCATGCCACAGTCTTCTCATTTTCACCCACCGAAAACACTATCTATGTTGCACAAATTATTTCGATGACATTTCACTCCCCTGTTCAAGTCACTTGTTCCAACCGGCACTCACTAAAAACATGACACTAGAATATAAATGTTCCTTCTTATGCGCATGCAAATAAGACCCTATTCAGGCTCACCTAATTTTACCAAACACTCAACTATGAACATCTCCAGTATCCAGATCACTGGACAAAAAAAGCTAGAATATCCAAGAAACATGCATGCTACTAAGCTCAAAAACATCAAAGTACAAGTAAAATTTTGGTGAATAAAAAGGATACCTGTACTGGGCTTGATGCAATCAATGTTGCAACCCCACCACCAATGACATGACCATCAGGAGTAGAAAGAGAAGCACTTATGCCACCTGTTCGACTGCGTGGTCCACCATCCTCAGCAAGCAAGTAAGAACCCGACAAGCATAATATCTCAAAACGGCCCTAAGAAAAGCTAAAACAGATCATATAAGTTTCCAACAAGTTACACAACCTTCAGTGAAAGGATAATATATAATATGGAAAGTCAATTGAGTTGCAAAAACTCGTTTAGTGCTAATAATGTCAGGTTAAACTGACAACAGTTAACAAACATGTTCCTTTTTGTAAAAGCCTGAATAGACCCAAGGAAGATGCTATGCCTATCAACCAAGGAAACAACGTAAGCAAAAATGCGGGCCATCCAAAACACGCTTGAACTCTTTTTGCAGAAAGTAGCACCTTATCTGTGAAGTGTGACAAATAAAGGGAAGTGTGATTCATCTATGTCTCTCCGCCTTTCTCATGTAGAGACATACACACAAACTCCAACTCCGCCTTCGTTCATAAAAGCATTTGACTTTGTTTGCAAAGCTAAGCCAACCTTTAACCAAAAGCTTTTTCCATATATTTAAGCCTCCAGCTGAAGTAAATCTTGAATTTGAAATCAAGCCCAAATTCATCCAAGCAGTTAAATTTTTGGAGCTAGACCCCAGTCCTATTTACTCACAAGTAGTACTAACTACGCAGAGAACCACTAAGCAAGAGGAACTCATTTTTATAGGTACTATTAGACTATTAACATAACTAAAACATTACATTAACAGTTGTATCAGCAGATAGTCCATGTGATATTGATCATCTGAAGCATACAAAAAGATTTAAAAAAAAAACTAGCTCATAATTCAGGCGACCATACTATGATTTTACAGAATGCATTTAAACAGGAGGGCAAGAAGCACATGGCATTCAGGTTCCACATTTCAAACTGCCATTTTAAGAACTCAAATAAAGAAGCTGGTTAGATTTTTGGGCATCAAAAAGAATCATGATATACAAAATTTTACCCTTTTTTTATTTTTTTAATAAGAAGGAAAAGCCAAAGGAGTATCAAGTGCCACAACCTCAAATGTCACAGTAGGAGTAGAAGATGCAGGTTGACGTAGAGTTACTGAGGAAACTGTACCACTGCCTGATAAGATGCAGACAGCTCTTGGCCTTTGTTGTGCAAAGGACAACATTTTTGCTACAATGTCCTGAAAAAGAAGATAAAAATTGCACATTCTGAGTCCAAATATTTTTCTACACGTTAAGGAAATTGCTGATGCTATTTGCAACTAAATCATATAAGTAAACGCATTAAAGTTAATTTGAAACATATACGTCGGCTCATGTACCTTGTATAAAAATTCGTAGGAGCTCATGTTTAATTAAAGTGACAACAGCAAGTCATACTCACAGTTCAAAAGTGGAATAACAGTCATACCACTGTGTGAAGTGCTGTGTCAAAGTTACCATTATGCATAGGGCAGTGCCCTTTTAAACAAGTTGGACAATGTTGTCTCTAAGGTTTACTCACCACTAAACAAATTAGTCTTTAAAAGCTGGCTCAGAAGAGAACTTCAACATTGAGGTTCTCTTATTAGGAACAATATCACAAGAAACGACAATAAAGCAGGTGCAAATGTGCAATTGTAGTGGCCTTCATCTGTATTTTTCTAATTCATTATCACCTAAGCAACACTCCTGTTGGATATGGGCATGCTTGTAATCTCCATTACATATAAACAACTACATGAGCTGTTAAGTGCAATCCATAGTTAAGTGTATTATCATAGGGTTAGTCAAGAACATTGTCCATCCATCGTAGTCTTCTTACTCTCAAAATTCAGAGGAGATCACAATTCCGTTCCACATTAAACTCACAAGATACAAATTCCAACCAAATCCTAGAAAGCAAACCTTATAGGCCAATAATGCAAGTTTTGTGGAAAAGACCTTTGTCCAAATCATCTATCTCAGCAGCTATGCAACATTAAAGATATTCATATGCACATATTTAACTGCAAAAGACATAAATTCAAGATCACTTGTATCATTTATTAAATGTGAGATAAACTAGAAGATGTCGTGTACTTCTCCAATTCCAACAGTGACAACATGAGGAGCAAAGGCCAGCCCCGCTGAATCGTTCATCCATTCACCTATCAGAAACAACTGAACCTTCAAGGACAAATCCAGAAAGCAAATAGCATATATTCACAACATGGGTAGTCATTAAGGCATTTCTAATTCTACTGAGCAATGAATTCAAAAAAAAATTCTAGCCTATCCTTACAATCTTTTCTATTGAAGAATGAGTTTAGGTTAAAAACATGAAACAAATTTAGCTCCCAAATTCGTATGTTACAAATCAAGGAAAAGCAGCCCCTTCCCCCCCATAAAAAAAATACCTTTTTGATTTAAATAAAATAATATCAGCTGTTTCTGCACAGATAACATAATTGACAATATCAAAGATTAGTTATTGCCTAAAACTATTAGATCACTGAGTATGACTATAAAATCCAAGCTTAAAGAGAAACGTAACTATTTCCTACCACAACAAGCTAGCTACATTTCAATGGAAACATCAAAATCCAAAATAAAAAAGGAAAAAACTAACCAAGAGTTGCTAATTGCTGCTTCCTTCCAGTCCCAGGAGGCCGGCCTCTGCTTCTTTTTTGGCCAGAAGCATCTGATCCTGATGAAGGCTTAGGCTTGGCAGGCAAAAGTCCCAATGAAACCTGCCCATCAGGAGCATATTTCCGGGGCCTCCCTCTCTTCTTCTTCTTCACTGGCTCGACTGGTGGAATCCCAGAGGACACACCCATGTTAAAGCCATGATGAAAACTGACATTTTTAGGCTCCTCTGTAAATGTTGATCCAACATTTGACTGGAGCTGAAGCTGGGGGTTAGATAAGGGCCTGAACCCTGGTTCAGAATGAAATGCTGCTATACGAATATGTGTTACTGATCCAGAATTAGACCCACCAACCCCTCTATGAATATAATAAGGAGCTGACCCGCCTGATAATGCCATATCTTCTCTCCCATCCATGCATTTACTATTGAGGGTTTAATTATAATTTAAAGAGAGAGAGGAAAAAAAAAAGACTGGCTTTTGGGTACCTAGATTTGTGTATTCAAAGCCTTTTAACCCCCTTAATTAAACTGATTCAAAATTGTAACAAAGAAGAAGCACAAAAAAAGGAAGTTTTGCGAAAAGGGTTTTACCAGGGTTTTTCGACAAATAGAGAAAATATTCTAACAAAAACAACTACAGAATTTGAAATCTCTGCTTCAAAGGAACCCCTTTTTAACCCTAAATCTTTTAAAGTTAAAATAATGACGTTCAAAGACGGAGGGTTTTAGTGGTTTCTTTTCAAATGAATAAAATTTAAGTACCCCAAGAAGCTTATAAATATGAGCAACAACAAAGACTTAAAAGGTATAACCTTTTCGCTCTTAAAGCACCCATGACTAAATGTTAACTCTTGAGCAAGCCAAAGATAAAAAAAATGCCGAGTATGAACTATGAAAAGCTTCAAACCCAAACAAAGTAGAAGCTTTTATGAAATTGTTCCACTCAGAGCCATGAATTCATCAAGCAAAACAAAACCCTAGATTTAAAAACCTAGGGTTTTGCGAAGAGGAATGCAAGAACAAGGAACATGAAAAACACGAAAGGAGAAGAAAAGACAAAGAGGAAAAATGATTTGAAAAATGAGGAGTTTAGCTTTTGAATCAAAAGGCGTACGAAGGAGAAGGCCCTTTAAAAGGGAGAGTCTGAGAGGCGCTAAATAAAAGAAATAATTCTATTTTTTTTGAATTTTATGAAAATAATTAATTTAATATAAAAAAAAAGTTAAATTATTAAAAGGTGTCTGTGGGCACCACTCTTCTTTAAAAAAATAATAATAAAATTATCTTATTGTTTAGTGTGGAGTCAAGTGAGGATGTGAATTAATATTCTGAATAAAGGCTTTCAGGAAGAGTTCAGTGATGGTTATTGGGAGGGACAGTAAGTGGCCCACAAAAAGTACCCAAAAGCTCTGTATGTCCTAATCAGGTTGCCATTTTCTTAGGGCAGTGAGTCCTTTATT